>BJBW01004190.1:0-66018 GCA_004320125.1 Scolopax mira
GAGAAGCTTAACATGAGCCAGCAATGTGCACTGGCAGCCCAGAGATCCAACTGCATCCTGGGCTGCATCAAGAGAAGTGTGGCCAGCAGGTCATGGATGGTGATTCTGCCCCTCTACTCTGTGCTCGTGAGACCCCACCTGGAGCACTGTGTCCAGCTATGGAGTCCTCAACAGAGGGAGGACATGGATCTGTTGGAACAGGTCCAGCAGAGGGCCATGAAGATGACCAGGGGGATGGAACACCTCCCCTGTGAGAACAGGGTTATTCTGCCTGGAGAAGAGAAGGCTCCGGGGAGACCTTATAACGGCCTTTCAATATCTGAAGAAGAGCTGGAGAGGAACTCTTTGTCAGGAATTGTAGTGAAAGGACAAGGGGCAACAGTTTTAAATTTTAAAATTGGAAGAGGGGAGATTTAGATTAGATATTAGAAATAAATTCTTTGCTGTGAGGGTGGTAAGGCACTGGGACAGGTTGCCCAGGGAAGTTGTTGATGCCCCATCCCTGGAGGTGTTCAAGGCCAGGCTGGATGGGGCTTTGAGCAACCTGCTCTAGTGGGAGGTGTCCCCATGCAGGGCAGGGGGGTTGGAATTAGATGATCTTTCAGGTCCCTTCTAACCCAAACCATTCCATGATTCAATGATTTTGAGCAGCACTAGAAGAACAAAGCAGAATTCTTGCTCTTAAGTTTGAGAGAAGGAGGAACTTGTCTTGGATTCTGCCTTTACTTCCTCAAAATTACTTGTAGATTTAATCATATCCTCTGAACAATCTCAATTTACATTACATCAGAACAATGCTACTTTCTGTGGTACTTCAGGATGACAGTTTGAAGATACTCAAAGCTGCCACCAAATTTTTATGGGTAGTTTTTATATTTAAAAGGATCATTAGCTATACAATCACATAATTGGATCCTTATGTCACAGGTTTTGTTTGAAAAGCTCAAATGGTTTCTACATATGTTAAAAAATTTGTTTTAGTGCTGAGAGCTTAAATACATGACAAATTGTCTGGGAGGAGAAATGAAAGGGAGACTATTTAAAGTTCCATTTTTGTGAGGGAAGGAATCTGACACACTGGAGGCACAGCAGGAAACCAATGAGGAACAGAATGTACAGCCATTGCTGCTGTTAAATATAGATCCTCAGCTCTTGAGGCATTAAAGAGCTTTGCTCTTGGGGCTTCTTCTGCTAACAAGTGTCTCATGGACATTTAAAAAAGTTGAGTCAGATAGAAGTATTCTGCCTCTTTCTCCAGCTACTGGAAGTTATTCCAGAAGGTACTGGAGCACTTTTCTACATGTTAGGCAAGCATAATATTGGTGGATTTTCTGTTTTAATTTTTATTAAGTCTAACATGACTGTTAAATGCGCAGCTCTATTCTGACATTAATTGTGTATTACAAGTGGAAAACCCAAAGCAGATGATTCTTTCTGCTCTGCTACATTTGTGATTTTTTTCAAGCGAAAGTAGGAACACTCCATCTTCTACTGACCTTCAAGTGTTACTGGAATGAGTATGACTGCAGTATGACTACATCTGCATTATGGCAAGGTAAATATCATATAGTTATACTTCCTTCCACTGGCAATATTTCCAGGAGACAGACTTCATAAAAGCTACACCCAATAGTAAAATAATTTTTGCTCAATAAACAAATACAGAGAGCTGTTATAAAGTCCAACATGGAGCTCAACCAGAAACAAGCCACTACTTTTAAGTGGCAATATGTCAGCTGCAAGGGAGCAACTCAACAGAAGCCAAGCCATTTGTATAGTCAAACAAGTAGGAGGCCTAAAATGCCAAAGATAAGGCCACAGGTGGTAGTAGGTTTTGCAAACTGAACACTCTGGGTCTCCATACATGCATACATGGACCTACAGTTTCTGAAAGTTTTTTTTTCCCCTCTCTAAATGTAATATTTGTCGTGGTCTTCTTTATAGATTTAATTGAAACATTTCAAGAAAGCAGCCTAAGTGTGGCTGATGGAATGGCAAACACATGCTAGCCAGCTGCCATGCCTCCCTTTTTCCACATCAGAACCATGTACAGGATTTCACAGAGCAACCTAAGCAGAGACCTCTGCTGCTGCCCTCCCTGCATCGCTTAACTGTTGTGACAGCTTTGCTCAGCAAAACACCACTGTCACAGAGAGTTAAGCTAGTTTTTTTTTATATAGGAGCTGCACAGTGTGAAGCCAGCTCTGTTGCCACAAACAGGAAGCTGAGATCTGCCTGTCACTGGCAGATTTAGGATGTGATGCTTCGTTGGCCGCCTCAAAAGGACGCCAGGACATGCAGTGTGCTTTAAAACACTGGAAGGTGACAACATTAGTACATACAAATTCCTATACACAACTTGTTTAAGTGCTGGATCTCCATATGTATAGATTCTTCCCAACGAGACCGCTCTCGACACCTGCACACTTTGTTTCTAGGACAGGGTACTCTGGACACAAACCTGTGCCCCTGTGGCAAGTACACCCCTGTGTCCACGTGGTGCATACATCTCCCCTGCCTGTCTAATGTCCATCACCATAACTGATGACAGGAAGTCAGCAGACGAGCACGAATTTCCACACATTTCTCATGATCTGCCATTTGTACCTCTTTATTTTTCCCCAACACAAACATTTCTACCCTGCCCCTGCCAAGTGCAGACAGGAAAGACCTTCTTAACTTTCATAATTAGCAAGGAACCCTTTTGCCTTCCCTCGCACAGAGTGGTGTAGGAAAGCCATAAGTATGCACAGAAGGGAAGAACCTGGAGAAATATGAGTAGACATGTTGGGACACCAGCTCCAACAGAGCTCCCCAGTTTGGTACAACCAGAGCTTTGGGAATCGTGTCCTCCAGCAGAAAGATTAGAACAGCAAACCCTGCTAAAGGTAATGCTTTTCAGTGCATTTTTTTTTTCTCTACAGTGAAATAACATCATTTTCATTTCCAGTAGCTGGAGAAACCCTGAATTTTTTATTTTTTTTTTTAAAAAGTGACTTGAAGACAAGAAATAGCTGCAATAAAGCAGGGTGGCAGATGCCCCATGGCAGCACCACAGCATAAAATAGAAATAAAACAGCTGTTGATACTTAAAACAACTCATTCTTATACTACTTTGTTACAGAAGACCTCCAACATTTACACAGAGTCATATTCTTCATCTAGTACCCCTTTATCCAATTGGAAAAATTTTCCCTTTCACTTCTAAAATACAACAAAGGGGAAGCTCAAGGAACTTGATAGAAGCTGATACTTTGCTGCCTCACTTGGGCAAAAAGTCAATGTTGGACACCTAGCAAACTTAACCATGGAAAATAAACCCCTGCATTACATAGGACCGTAATACCAAGGCTCTGAAAAGAAACCTTTACAACTTTGTCTGCAGCTTTCATGCTATTAGATTCCACAGCATGCACATGTGGTTTCAATACCTCTTTTTTTTAAAAAAAAAAGAAAAGCGCCACTTCAAAAATAAATCACAATGGTTGCTTGCTAACACATGGTCTGATATGTGATAGAAATTATAAACTGGAAAAGAAAGATTGCTAGAAAAAATACTCAGGTTATTTGGGAATAGATTTGTAAAGCAGATAAAGAATTTCTGTGGAGCACTGAAGTGCAGAAATAGCTCATATCTGAACTAATGGAAAAGTGTGTTACCATTTTGTTACCATTTCCTCCTTTTTTTTTTTGTACCACAGATTGTGTTTAGACCTTCTGAAAGATTACCCCTCTGAACTCTTGCAGTTGACTTGCAGAGAAAAAATACGTTTTTTGATTATCTGTCAAACCAAAGATTAGAGACTCAAGAGGAAGATTCAACTTTAATCAAGAACTTGCACAACTTACCTAACCACGCACGACTGGAAAAGTCACAACATGCAACCAGAAACAGATGTTCATTTTCACAAATTTCACAAATGCCAACCCTACCCATCCCTAAATCCTTCAGAGGATGAAAAAGAATCATAGTTCTATCAGCCATGTACTGACTATCACAGAACATTCTTCAAAGATACTTATAATATCTTTATTAAATACCAAATAAAGATATTTTCCTCTCTCTGAACTTTATCTCTGCAGTCTCTTTGGGATATTAGCTTCCAAGACAAGCAGCAGATATTTCTAGGGGAATGCTTTTAACTTGCACAGTGAATAATTTTGAAGGGAGGCCATCTATTCTCAGTATAATCTAATCTTGCCTCCACTAGACCCATTAGCTTATCAGAAATTACTGGAAATACTTTTTAGAGTAAAAATCTTGATTACCGTTGCACATATTTAAACATGTTTCCAAGCCAATCCTCCTCTTTCCTATCTGCAAGGGTTTTCAGCATTTCTCCCATCCTGCTCCAAAGATGTTGAAAGTTGGCTGCAATGTCTTTCTGATGGCTGAACAGCTGCACTCTCTAAAGCTAGTCATGACTGAGTAGCAACTTACAGCCAGTATAAAGAGGCAGCAAATAGCGTTGTATCAGTCTAGAGAAAAAGACGTTAAGTAAATTAGGTATTTGTTGTAAAGTTCCATACCATAAAAAGCAGAACGTGCACAAGCAATCATGTCATGGCTTCTGTAGGTGCACCATTCATCCCTTGGTCAGTCTCTGAGGCGGTGGCTGGGATCAGATGCACAGTTAAAGGCTGGTGGTGTCCATGCCTACTCCTAAGCAGGCTAACTTGCTATTGGCATCCCAGTAAGACACGTACAGTCACCATCTTTCTGTGTTTGCCCGCTGTCTTTCGCTTGTTTCTTCCTGTAGTCTTATTTCTCACCAGTCTCCATCTGTCTTGGCCTCCCTGAGTACTTCTTGAATTCCTGACTGCCTTGAATTGGACATAGAACCCTTGGCTTCTCCAGGACGCCAGGCAGAACAAGCTCATGCTGTTATCATGTCATGAGTACCACGAGTAACTCAGATTTGAGAAAAGCTTTAATTTCTTTCCCATGAACTAACACATAATTCAACTCTGAGGCAAAGCCCTAGGAAACCAGGCTTCCTTTCTTTGTGCATATAAATAATCAACTATGTCTCTCTTCACCACTGCTATATTTCTACTTACAGAGAAAGCAAAAAAAGGACAATTATAATTTTATGCATGACATTATTTTGTAAACCTTGAATTCAGAAAAACAAAACCACCAAGAATTCTACGTGCAGTCAATATACCTTGAAGAAATCTATACAGTTTTCCAAATACATACATCTTTTTGCAGTGTTTGCAGTATGCATGCACTCCACTGCAGCTGCCACCCTTTCTTACAGCACAACATATACATGTGTGTCTATGTAATTAGCAATCCAGACATTACAACCTTCGTTTCCTCACATCTGATGGTCCATCAGAAGTAAGGTACTTGGAGAAACAGCAACATAGGGAGAACGTGTTCTAAAGTGTGCAAGTGAATGACTGGCTTTCTTTTCTCCCAGGAGTGCTTGCATTCATGCCCCACACTGTGGGACAAATCCAGGCAGCACCATACACTCAGTTATTCTGTGAACGTGTAGAGCAGCAACAGAAGCATCTTACGTGGAAACTGAGGAACAGTCTAGTACCTTTCTGCAAATGCAACTCCCCGACAATGACTTTGCAAATCACAAGGACAAGGACATTCTTTACTCCTATTGCCTGAGTTGCAGTGAAGAATGCTCTCGGCAAAGGTCATGGATCTATCTTGACAGACTTGCTGCAGGTCATGAAACTGCCAGCTAACTAGTGAGACTACTTCCTCAAGGTCACACCATTAGATCATTTAGTTTTGGCAACCACCATGTAAGAAGATTGCCCGGAAAGGTTTGATTTTCTGCAGAACAAAGGAAAAAGCTGAAGTTTCCTGTGAGTTATGAAGCAACCCCTCAACCACAAAAATGTGCTAGATGAAAAAGAAAACAATGACATTAATTTCTTGACTTCCGTCAGAAACAACACGCAGCATAAGCTCTTAAAAACCCCTGAAAAATTACCTGGAAGAAAACATTACCTGGAAGAAGGAACAGTTATTAGACCTGAATATCTCTCATGTCCCTGGAAGAAAAAAGTCAAAATGTGAAGCTGTGGCAAGCTCAGATGATTGCCTCATCCACATCCTGACCACCACTATATTAGGAATTCAGCTAGGATTTTCATCCCTATAAATTCCCTAGGGAGTGGGATGAGAGAAAACAGAGAACCAAGCAGATGACTTCCCTGGTAGAGATGCAGACCCCTATTGCAATCTTATACTTTAGCCTGTATCAAATATTTACACTATACCCATACTTCATCAAATGGTGAATATAATAATTTCATTTTAAAAAGTATCAAACTATTACACAGGTGGACGTCTTGAAAAGGAATCAAATGCCTAAACATTAAGTGAAAAATCAGGTCCAGTTAGCAAAATTAGTACTTAATACAAAAGACATATAAAGATTAGACTTGAGACTTCAGACCGGAGAAGCACTCAACCCCCAGGCTGTGGGATGGAGTACAACAGCATGCTTTATGTTCTTTGCAAGCAGGCATGAAAAGCAAAGTAAGACCCCCTCTTGTCATCCACAACCAGTAACCAGGGTAAAAGCAGCAAACATCACCAGATTTACACCCTTGCCTTACTTTGTAAAAGATCCTCGGAAGAAACAAATTTAGGCCTCCATCAAACTTCAAAAGCAGTGAGTAATTTTGAAATTCAGGCATTTTTTGATGGTGATGAAGTTACCCTCAGAACACCCCATCCTAAAAGCCTCCCCTTAATACTTCATGATGTATGATTACATTCTTTTTCCATCAGTGTGAACCAGCCAGCACTGTCCACCAGCATCTAAAGCTCCCAACAGCAGCAACAAAACCAGAACAAATCAACGGGTGCGTTAACTCCTGTAACTGAGACAAGCAGAGATTCCCAGCTTTGACCTTTCCTGGCAAGCAAACAGTCCAGAACCCTTCAAGTCCCAGGAGAGCACTCCACCACCAAAGAAGGAAGTATTCTCTCACCATCGGTCTTGAGAGATGGCAAATTAAATGATATCATTCTGCAAATACTCAGTGGATCTTGGCATCGTTGAAGGGAAAGTCTGAGAGCCTGAAGAACCATCCATCTCAAAGAATCACATGGTCTTCAGCAACAGACAAGATGCGTAAAAACAAGCAAGATAAGTGATGTAAATCGTTATTCAACCAGAAGTGATTTGGAAGATTCCCAGTGGTATAACAGGGCAAACTTCCAGCTGCTGCAGCTCTTCCTCAGTACTTGGGAGTAATCCTTAGGATAGTAAGCCCTTTGCAGAGGCTGAGTTCAGGGTGCTCTAAGTGAATTCTTGGTGCTGAGTGCTGCCCAGTGAATCTTCAGGAAGCTTAATATGAAATTTCTGCAAGTAATCTTTGGAGAAACTCCTGATGAGCAATTTCACTGCAGAAAGAAGCCTCCTTTTGTTGAAGTGAGGGTGCTAACCTGACTAAAATCAGTGTTTGAAATTTAATTTGAAAGTGAAGAGTTGCAGCTTAATCAAGTGCAAGGCAAGTTACGATTTCCTGATTTCCTCCCTCAGCATGAGAGGAAATCAGTTTGATGGTTCCAGGAGCTGGCAAGAAAACTCCTGCAAAAGGAGTTCTTGAAAAATTTAGGGGAGCTCGACTGACTATCTGATTAGTAAAATGAAGGTCAGCTTTAGTAAATTAGTAAAATTGAAGCTGTCATCTTCAATTTGTTTAATATAAAAGATTTCAATGCTCAGTTCCATCAGAACAATCTCTCCCTAAGGCAACCATTATACCTCAGCTTTGTCTGGGAAATAAGGCAGCTGAGACAATTCAATGAGAGAAAACTAATTCTCATGGGTGATATGCTGAACGGGAGATCCAAATTTTACAGGTATGATCATGGATGGGCTCTAAACTGATGACTGCTTCTCAGCTTAGGAACAATATCTCAGGATTTAATATTCTAAGAAGTATCAGCTCAAAAGAAGTCAAATCAAGGTGAACACTTGTAATTTTTGAAAAAGGAATAGAGCACAAAGTGCTATTTTGCAGCTGTGATAACTCATGATGCTCTGTATCATTAATATTGTGAGAGCTTGCCCCTTCCAATCACAGAAAACACACAACTTGGAACTAGAAAAGGTTCGAAGAAAGGCAAGACAATTAAGACAATAATAACTTCCCCATGAGGAATAAATAGACCAGTACTCTTTAGTTTGGTAAACAGATGACCAAATGAAAAAATAAGGAAGAAAAATGGAAAAATAAAATTGAAGACTATAAAAGGAAAGGTAGGACACAAAAGCTGGGGAGATGAACTGCTCATTGTCTTTTCCACAAAGCTTGAGAGACATCAAAAGATGTCAATGGGTCCTTCACACAGTGTGGAGTTCAATTACATAACCTGTTGCTACACAAAAGTTATAGATATCAACGGTCTACTGCCATTCTAAAAGAGTAATTAGGTATTAAGTAATCTTTAATGGTAATCTTGAAGTTGATGCTTTTCTCCAATACTAGGGTAAATAATGGCTTCTTTTATTGGAAGGCACAGATTGGCTAATGGAAGTTTGTTATTAGCAGACTTGGTGCTGTCTCTCCTGACATTACTAGGGGAATAAGAGGAGATCAGACTACTCTTCTCAGTAACTTCCAACTACCTTCCCCTCCCCACCCTTTTCCCTTGAAGCTTTTTGGGTAGGGCTAAGGGGAGTGAATTACAAGAGATGAGAAGGGTTCCTGCTTTGAGGACAGAGATATCATGACAGAAGCATATTCTCCTGCTTCTACTCATCAGGCTCTTGGTCCCTATGGCAGGTCAGTGGAACAGGAGCTCACATTCTTGTATTGATGCTTGTTGTTATGGCACGGCACAGAGTGCATTTACTTGGGAAATGATCACCAGGCATGTGAAGCCTGAGGTGCTGGGGATGCCAAGGAGAGAGAACCAGCTCCTTTGCAGTGATGAGAGATCATTCTGCTCTTGCCTTACAGCACACACAAAGCCTTGTGTCTTGACTGCTTAGGCAGATGTGAATGTGGAAAAAGTATTGAAAGTACAACCTCTCCAGACGCAAAACCGATCTGCTACTCTTTAATACAACCTCTATCAAGATTTAGTTTCAGAAAAAAAATGCTTAAGTTGTTGCCTAAGGGATAAAGCAGTGACAAAGCCACTGCAATACCTGGAGCTCACTTAAACAAATATAGAAACTCAGTCTTACTTGGTTCTGCCTCCCTCCCTCCACATACAGCTGAGTCTCTATAGCAGAAAAATCAGTAGCACACCCACTCCGAGTCTATACACACAGGAAAAGGGTATATAAAGCTTAGCTCACCTTCTAGACTGGAGCAGACATGGCAACTGCCTACACTAATACCTAGCACACAAATACACTGCTGTTTGCAGCAAAAATTGGCTGTTCAAATACTTCACCAAACACCGTCTACTCATACGGCTCACTACACACAGCCGCTGGTTAAGTATATTCTTGTCTTAATTTCTCTTAAGATTTTGGGAACTGTGAGGCCTAACCTCAAGTAAGCCACTGTTTTTCCCCTTGGTTATATTCAACTCTCACTCACCAGCCCCTCATTTTGATGGAGTCCTACACTGACTCCCTCAGCAGTGGGGTTCTAATGTTTCCTGACAATATCATGCAGCATGTTACATGCATATTACACGCTGTTATATTTTCAGGCATCTTCTACCACTGATCAGGTTTGCACAGGTAATGACATCCTTTCAGGAAATCAGATGCTTTTGCTGTGTCACTGTGCTTTTGTTGAACATGGCCTGAACGTGTATTTGTATCTGGAGAAAGAAAACAATCAATTATTTTTTCTTCTATTCATCAACATATTAATAGTCCCATCTGAGGATGACTTACAGTTCAATGACCTCCATATTCTCACAAGAAAAAAATAGGCTCTCTCATCCTGCTCCTCAGGATGAGAGCCAGGCCTGTATTATGAAGACAACATAGGTTGGTTCCTTGACCATGGAACTATATCTAGTCAGGCTTTCTGCTTTCTGCAGTTGCACCATAGTTTTCATCAAATGTGAAATGGAGAACTCCTGTGCTCCCAAAACCCACTTGAAAAATACTGACACATGCGCTGACTTTAAAGTCTGGCAACATCTTCTTCGTAAACTATCAGTTAGAAGTGATTATGTAATCAAAAAAGAAATATTTAGTCCCTGGCTACTTTGCCTCCTTTCAGTTATGGAATCTACAGCCATTCCGTACGCTCTGCAACATCCCCCCCAGCAGAAACCTCACACCAGCTGCTCTCACCCATGCCATTGGCCTCCGCTGCCTCATCGGCCTGTGGTGCTGCTCTGTTGCCTGCAGGACAGTCAATGAGAGCTAGGCCCAACCGAGTCCAAGCAGCATTTGCAGCCCCGAGTACGTAATTTAACAAAACAAAAAAGGGACTTACACATACATTATCTCTTCAATGCATTCAAAGAGATATCCAAGCCCATCATTCAAGTTTTCTTCAGCTGGAAGCTCTTGCACCAAACAGAAGGCGTTAGTGAAGAACCCACCTTTGTCAAAAGGTGTTACCTTTCCCAAGTTACAGGGCCCACAGGAAGGGCCAGAAACAGTGCACTCTTGTTTACATATGAGTGGAAGAACATATCTCTGCTACTTAAAAACACTTACACGTGCACTACTTCTCTGTAAAGCAGAGTGGGTAGCTTCTGTGGGTAACTTCTCCCCAGTTTAGTGTATCTTCAAGTCAAGACAAAGTATTTTAGAGAACTTAAAGGTACAAAGTTTTCCATGAAGCATGTTGACATCTGTCTCCTTGTCATGGAAAAAGCTTCCAGTAGCTCATCATTGGCAGTATATCCTTTGTGAATATTCTGTCTCTTTCAATGTAAAATATCTCTCTTGGTAAAAAATTGTGAGGAATGAAGGGACTGTTTCATCACGTGACAGGCAATAGTGGAAAAAAAGAGTTGAAAAACATCATAGATACAATGCAGTGACAAGCAGAAACACTCTGTATTGTTCCCTGACCTTTCACTTCATTTTGAATTGCAAATGGATTAAGGATAGCAGAAAAGAGAGAGATATAAATGTACACAATGAAAAAAGCTTTTCTGCTTCATCCCTTATAGGATGCAAACAGAGTTTAGCTGCAAAACCCAAGCCTTTACGGTTGAAAGTAACTTTTCATAATGAATCTAGAATGCCTAAAAGATGTGGGAAATCTGTTCCCCAGTTTAACATTAAACTGAAATACAACCCTCCAGCCCTTAACTGAGAACATCTGGCAGAAAACTCTGCTGGTCAAAATTTACTAGCTAATAAAGACTATAATGAATTTCCACGGTTAAAGTTATGCATGTTTTATATAAAGGCAATCATGACACTACAAAGCACTCAACATTCAGAGCAAAGGCAAATATTATTTTGTAAGGCATGAAAGAAAGATACATCATTGCAATTTAAAATGAATTTTATGGCAATAAAATAATGTACTTTTTTTCTTTTTAAATACATAGCCCAATTAAAATATAACCAAACCTAACTTTCAAACTCCTTAAAGCAAGAGATCAGACAAATATGTCAAATATGTTTAATTTTTTTCAAAATAACTGATGGCAAAATAAAATATTTACATCACGTCATACTGTGTAAACATGTAACGTCACTGTACAAAGAAATATACATGCAAAATAAAGCAAAATTTAACTAAAACAATAAAGGAAAATAATACACAAACATAATGATATGAGGTTGGTACGGATACACATCCAGTTTTGAAGTCAGTTGTTTTCTTTTAAAAAGTTTCTGTACAACTTTACAAAAAAAACCAAAAAACAAAAAAGGAATAAATAGAATACAGTGGAAGCCTCAAAGCTCAAAACTAACCCAAGCTAGGTTATGGCTTAAGACCCATATATCTAACTATTGTGGGATGTTGGCTTGATTTCATTAAACATGGTATTTCACACAAACATAGATGACAACACACCCATATGAACTCCGTGATGCACAGAAAACCATCTCTGTCTTTTTAAATAGCTCACATTAATATTACTTCAACCTTAAAAACAGCTACTAAGACAATTACATTACCTGTCAGATTCTCCTCATCTGACCACTACTTTCTGAATGTAATCTTCACCAAAGAGCACAAAATTCATTTGTTCATTTCACAGAAAGAAGTAAACACAGATTTGAAAATTTTAAAAAGTAGTAAGTGTGTAGACTGATTTTGGGAAAGTCAAACTTTGGCATTTTGAATATAATAATAAATTTTAAAAAGAGTCACCCAACTTCTGAACCAGTTTGAGGTTTGGAATACGAATCTCTCTTTTTTTTTTTTTTTGAACAATCCTTAAAACTGACTAGTCTTATCTAAATTCTATGCTAACCCTCATCTTAAACTAATAATGACAGTGTGGTAAAACACACCCACCCCTGCCCACCCAAAAACCCCAAACACACAGACAAAATCATAAAGCTCGCCGTACTAAGTATGTGCTTTTTCTATATATTTATTACAGTTACAACAGAGGTCCTCATAAATAGTTGCATAAAATGTTAAAGCCACAACATTGCACATGATATGAAAGAAAACAAAATCCCAAATGAGTGCATTTACAGTATTTCATCCTGCTGTATACTGCTTGACAATCGGGTCGGCAAGCTGGGCACCAACCCAAAGTCCTTTTCTAAGGGGACAGCGAGTACTGACCCAAACTGAAGACCCGCACAGTGGTATACCACCATTTAGGAAGGAGGAAGGGAAAAAAAAGGATTAGGGGAAGGGGAAAAAAAATTACAGACTGAAGGCAGGTAACAGTCTATATACAAGTAAGGCCTACATTTTATCAGAGCAAAACGATTCATTCTATTTGTATGCAAAAACTTTGAGGTTGGATGCACTTAAAAGCAGAGTCTGATCTCAGTGCACTGCTACGTGAGATACATACAGGCGAGGCAACTGGAAAGCTCTAGGACCAAGTGAAAACCGATGTTATAAATGGAGGCCGTACCAATGGGCAGCCATTTTGGTGAGTCTTCTCCAGGCATGATTTCATTTTTAACACCAGTGCTTTGAACATAGGCATTTCTTTCTTGAATAAATCTTGAAAACGGTAGTTAAGTTCACTTGCAAAATTCAACTCTTGTTTATTAAAAAAACTATTTTTTTTTTTTTGCAGAAACCTGAATAAAATACTGTTACTGTATCGCTCGTGACTGCTTTTTGCAGAGTACAGTGCTATCGTCCTCCACCCCAGTGAAGTCTGCATCGCCAGTCCCCCGCGCTGCCCCGCGCGGGTCCCCCTGGAATGCGTTTGCACATGAACATTCGCTAGCAGCTGGTTGGCTCGGGGTTTGCTTTCCTCAAAATTCAAGTCAACAGCTGATTGGCAGGAGGAGTCTATCTCCAGTCTGATTGATTGGCAGGAGGAGTCTATCTCCAGTCTGATTGATTGGCAGGAGGAGTCCATCTCCAGTCTGATTGATTGGCAGGTGAAAGAGAATGAGAGAGAACTTCAGGCAAGGTCAAACTCTTGGCAAGAGCCTGCTCTGTAAGAAGTTTTTAATGCTACGGATGGGTCGAACATCATTCTGGTGTTTTCGCCGCTCAATGAACGAAGTCAGTCTGGATATGTCAATGCTGTCAGCACTTTTGCCATTCCCCAGCTGCAGCCATTGCTCCTGGAGGGCCAGTGCAGCCGAGGGACGCTTAGCTGGGTCATCCTGAAGTAGGAAGCATACAAAATCTTTGGCCTTCTGGCTAACTCCTTTGAAGTAGTCATCTGGGAAACTAAAGTCTAAGCGGCAAATATTCAGGCAAGTTTCCTCTACACTTTCATCCAGGAAAGGAGAGACGCCACTAAGAAGGACATACGTGAGCACTCCAATGCTCCAAACATCTGAAGTGAGGGAAACAGGATTTCCAAGAATAATTTCAGGAGCTGCAAACTCTGGGTTTCCAAGTAACTGGTGGATATAATATGTGGTATTGAGCTGAACTGCGTCTCCGAAGTCAGCCAGTTTTATTGTTGGCTTAGTGGAACTCTGGTCCACCAAAATATTTTCAGGCTAGAAAACATAAAAGCAAGAGTTAAAATGTCTTCTTTTCAAGTCAGATTAACACACATTTAATGTTCCAATATTAGTGATTCCCAGCCACTGCTCTCAGCTCAAGAATGCAGCAAACATCTATCTGCAAGATACAAGGATTACTGCTGAAGACCAGCTCTGCAAAGCTCCTAGGCAGTCCTACCAAGCCTTCCCCCAGGCTAACAGGCAGTTTCTTGACAACTACAGTATGCAACAAATGTGTTTTAGCTGATGGCATGATAATTTTTGCAGGAAATATAGTTCTGCCAGATAATATGCAGATGTTCACAACAGCAGCTCTGCAAAGTTTCACAGGAACCAGTGTTTGGGAACATAAGCTTAAAGAACAGCAATTACAAATATAGGGTGAATAAAGCAACTGCTGTATTTGGTTTATGACAGAGAGCCAACAAAATCCTTGCACTTAAGACCATGTCAAAATTTTTGTGATGCTTTCAACAGAATTCAGTTTACTTGGTGATTCTTGAACGTAACACAGCCGTACAGATGGAAGTCAAGGGCTGTTAAGAGACTATGGCAGATGAAGATCCTGTTGAATGCACAAGGCTTCAAGACCACTGCCCCACTCTTGGTGAGCTGAAAGTGGAATTATTTTTATGGGTTTGTTTATGAAGCTACTGGGATCTTAGCAAAATAGAAGTGACTTACCTACGACTAGTTTTTAATTAATTCATCTGTATGTACCCTGAGACTGGAAAAAGTACTGGTGAACTCGATACAGTATTTTAAAAAAAAAAATTTTGGGAGGACCAGACTAGTACTGCTTGGAAAACAGAAGCATGTGGAGGGAAGACGCAGGCTCATTTCACTTTTCAATCAACATGACCCCTTTTGTCTACAAAGATGACTCACCAATGGTAAAATTCCTTATTATTCAAATACATGTGGAAAAAAAAGTGTAAAGAACAAGTCTTTAATTAATATTCACATGAAGAGTTTATATAACTTTTCCAACTAGAATGCATCAAATTCTTGTGGCTCAAGTAAAATTCCAAGGGTAGAAAAGAGGCCCAAAGAGGTACATTCACATAGATATCACAGCCCTCAGTATACAAAGATGATAAACAGATTTGCAGGAATGAAGAAAAGCAGTCTCTCTCACATCAAACTCTATGCTTCTTGAGGAAGAAATAGATTTCTGATGCAAGTTTCTCAAAAAGTAAACAAACAAATGAATAAATAAATAAAACCCAAATAAAACTGTTCCTGTTCACAATTATTTCCAGCACAAAGGACCACACAGGGTCAGTAAGGTTTAAAGAGAAAGAACAGGGAATTCAAAGTTTCTGCTTTGCTGGCTTGAATGATCTAAAGTGTTCGGGGATGAAGCCCTGACCCTTCATATAGTCTCAAGCAATTCACAGTTCTATGTTCTCAGCTGCAAGTTTCCTAGAAGAGGAAGGGTTTTATGCCTGAAATGGTGCACACTGCCAGGAATCCCATTCACTCCTTACCTTTAGGTCCAAATGTGCTATTCTGCAGTTGTGAAGATACTGCACAGCTTCCAGAATCTCTCCCAGGTAGAGTCTAATCTTCCCTTCTGTGAGGTTTCCCCATCGCACAACATAGTCTAGAAGGCGACCCTGGTCAGCCCTATTGGAATTACAAGGGTTATATTTTGGATTAATCCACAGATCAAAACTGAAAGAATAAAGGAATAACTGTAGCCTACAGCACTTAGAAGACAGAGAACTAGGGTATGAAGAGGAGATTTGTTATCAAGCTACCAGATCACAGCATTCCTAATTCACTTGTTCAATCACTTGATATAATTCCTGGACCTTCAGGCTAAAATAATCATCCACACATCAGTTTAATATCTCAACTTCTTTCCTTCTGAGTATTAAAATCAACGTTTTTATAACAGCATCATACAACTGCAATATTTTACTTGTGTGTTTTCAAATGAAATCTTGAAGTTCCTTATTCATAAACCGCTATAAATGCCCCAGGAAGTCAGCATTGAGATTGCATTTTACAGATAATGTTAGAGTCTACGCACATTTCTAACACTAGTATGTAGTTGGTGGAGGTCTCAAAGGTATCAAGAAGGCCAATGAGCTGGGGATGCTGGAGATTCTGCATGACTCCAAGTTCATGGGTAACCTGGTCTCGCTTCATCAACTTCTTATTCACAAACTTAGTGGCTACTGCTCGCTTGGTTCCCTTCTGGTCACACTTCTTAACGACAGAAAATCTGCCCCTGGAATACAATATTGAAAGAAAAGAATTAACCGAGAGATGCAGCACCTTTATCTTGAAAGATATCCAGAGATAGATCTAAATTTAGATCTCTAATAAGCTACCTGTACAGACCAGTTTCTGGACATAAAGTTTTCAGTGTATGGATCTTCTGCAAAATATGTCTGTATAAATAATTATCTCCTGTCAGACATCTTTTTTACTGCATTGCAGAGAACTCAAGTCAGAGTAGCATCCATCTTTCAAAGGTCGAAATGTTAAATTGGGCAAATGTGTATTCTACTTATATATATGGACTTACTTTGCCCATTTTCAGATATTTTTAGCCTGTAACTATCATCCCTAAATAAAAAGGTTTAGGAGAGCTTTACTACAGAAGCAGCATCAGTCACTGTAAGGCATTCTTACAAAAATAATAATCTCTTAATCCATGATACCACTTCAACCTAAATACATTCTGTTTATGCAGTGCCATCTAGTGCTGGTGACATCTTTGCTTCCTCATTTTGATTTAATTCAATGCGATTCTAGCCTTTTATGAGCCTTAGGCTCATATGATAACTATTTTTCAAATAGAATTTCATTTTTAGAAAAAGAAGTTAATATATTGACGTAGATAGCTTTGGAGATCAGGATACAGAACGCACCTGCCAAGCTCAGCCACTTCACTGTAGAGGGAATCAAAGTTGTCTTTCCAGATTACCATGATCCCATCACTTCCAGGACCTAAAAAAAGGACAGTACAGCCAAATTTTAATACACTCTTATACTTCTCAGAGCTAAATTGTTGTCATCCTAACCAATGTATTGTTTCAGATGTTTACAAAAGAAGTAATATTTGGACTTCATATTCTGTTTGGGAATAGATTACAAGAAGAATTTGCCTCAGTCAGACTGACCCTTATGTTTCTTTTGAGGCTGAGTGTCTGTATTGAAAAGAAGCTCACGGCTTCATACTGCCCCTCTTCTTGCAGAAAGAAAATTCTCCGTAATCAACTCCTTCATGAATGGTTTATAAAAACTACTACAGCAACAAACGGTAAAGAGCACTCTTTACTCAAGATAATGCACAAGAATTGACTACAATCAAATGGCAAGTCCTTCAGAGGACTGAAAAAGACTTCATGGTTTGATGATGAAACCTTACGTTGTGCTACAGCCTTGGAGTTTTCATTTGGCTCTTATGGACTGGGGAAACAAAGGCTAGAATAGCTCCAGAAAAACTTGAGCTGGGGGCCAGAACTTCTTTGTAAAAGTATTAAAATGGCTGAGTAGAAAGGCTTGCAAAATACAGCTGCCTGTCTAGTTTAGTTTTGATTGAAAACAACCACTTACTGTTGGACAAAGTCAGTAAGACCAAAGACTGTGGCTAGAAAACAGTAGTTTAGTCTACAAGACTTCTGTTGCTCTGATTCTGGCAAAATCACAATTACAGGAGTTCCTTAAAGCGCACAGTTTCACATTGATTCTTGTCCACTGAGAGCTTTTTACTCCCCTGCTAGAAAGCTTCCTTGGTTGAGATACTATCAGTGGAATTGCACTGCCCTGTTAATCCCCATATGACATAGACTGGCAGCAAGACAAACTGGATTACACACAAAACAGCCCAGGCAATGCAGCAGACCAAATTCTGTAGTGGAACTAATTCAGGTGCAGTGGGAATTGTCTGTACAGGAATAAGTAACCTTGACAAGTTGAAGGAAACAAGAAAAAGAATAGGTATCTTATGTCTCATTATCAACAATAAACCTGGCAAAGGGAAAAAAAAAAAGTGATCGGATAGCGTATTTTTCAGGAAACCCCTCTATTTTTCAGGAAACATTAGTGTAAAGACCAAAATTTTATTTCTGTCTCTTTTATATATTGCAACACATCCATCCTAGGGCTTGACTACTGGCTGTCTTGGGTCAGTGGGCAGGAAGTGCTTGAAACAGCAGCACTGATTATAAACCCCCAAAAATTTCAGATGAGGTTCTGGAAGGGACACACCTTTCACAGTCTGGTTTCAACACACCAGGAAAACGGTAAAGTTGGGGTTTTTTTGAAAAAAGGGAAGAAAGAAGATATATTGGAGAGGTTCAGGGCAACTGTACAGGTCTCCATTATCAGCTGGACAGACGTACAAAGACAGAATACAGCACTTTGTATCTTAATTTCTTTTACATGAGTCAATTTGAGACAGAGCCATTTCACCCAAAATGAATGAATTAATGAATTAATTCTGACCAATGGATAAATATATGGGCCTCTCAATAGATTAAAGGACCAGGATAGCATCAATTGTTATAAATGGCATGCAAGAAAGCCTGCTATCCTGCAGTCTCCCTGTGCTTTTCCTAATTCTAAAAATGGAGGATCCAGAACGCGTAACAGAAGAATAACTGGATGTACAAACACACACTGAAACATCACTATGCCACCAAACACATCAAGGAAAAATTTTTTTTTTAACTTTGCTGCTTCTGAAACCCAAGTATTTTTCATCTTTGCAGGTTTCCTTTTTGTTCTCTCACAAACATTCAGGTTGTCTCGCTTCAGGTACTAAAATAGAGTTTAAGTGCAGATCCATGATGTAAAGACAAGAAACAGTTTGTGTTCTCCTAAATGCTATGGCTTCACAATTAAAGCAAAGGAGCATATTAAAATAAAGAGCAATGCTACTCCTTTCTTATCTGTACACTTTAGAAATTACATATTAGCATAATAACATTCATTGAGACTAAACTCAGAATGCAGATGATAAAATCGTATTTTTAGTATGTCTGAACTAGAGTTGACAGATAAGGTAAATGCCTGTTGACAATACTGTGTAGGAACCTTGACTGTATGAACCTCTAACTAGTTACATGCTAAAAGTGCATCTATACCTGCTGAAACGAGGGATTATCACAGGTGGAAAGGTTTGTTATAATACTCCTTTAACAGAAGGATGCCCAAGAGCTGAGGTTTTCTTTTTCCATTTCTATGGGTACCAGACACTTGGAATGTTATCGCATTAAAAAAACCAGAGAGACAGGCCTACCTAAAACTCGTAGACTGGCGGAAGATGAAACCGAACCCATATCGTTTGCAGCTATACACGTATAGATACCATCGTCTTCTGCAGTCACTCCAATGATTTTCAGTGAAGCCTCTCCTAAGTCACTGGGAAACATAATGGCAACGTTATATTCATTTTACAGACCTTAAGGTATGGAAATCAGACAAAGTTAGGTTGATACTGTTAATATTTTTTATTCTTCAGCCTCTATCTCTCCCTGGACAAACACTATTAACCCTGTCCCTGCCACTTCAGAAGTGTCTACCAGAGTTTGAGCACTTTGTGTTTATCAACTATCTTGGAATGTCCTACAGACTATTAGAAAAATATCGTCACTGACACTTTGCCTCAGCATGTCCCAGGCTCCATTGTGTTTGACAAAACAAATATCTCCCCTGTTTCTTCCTGCTTCCTCTACTTCCTTCAAACACGAGAAGCCGTATTCACATAATGATCCATCATTGTTTTTTCTGAAAGGTTAGTTTTCATCCCTGACTCCCAGCATATAGAAACTGATCCAATATTTGTACTTTCAGTGCTTTCATCCCCTGTATGAAAGCACTCCCCTTTAATACAAAAGACAACCTCAGCACAACTTCGAGATGTCAGAATCTGGGAGAATTAAGAAGGACTGAAGTTTTCTGTCTGCCTCACAGCAGAAACAGCAACAAACTATGTAAGACCTTGGGAGAAAAACTCTGAACACTCTTCCTTAATCTTTCTCACTGCTCAACCAATCTTTTTATTTGTCTTTAAATGTCCACTTAAATCTCACTCTGTGCAATTCACTTCTAGTACTTTTTTTGACCATCTGCCATGGACATGAACAGCAGATCATTTTATTTGCAAAAGTCTCTCACAAATGTGAATGCTTGGCAACTTCTCCCTCTTTTCACCTCTAGGCTCCAAACAACCCTAACAATGTGTTATTCTTTCACAATAAGGCATATTTTCAAGATTTACTATCATTCTTATTGGGTTCCTTTGGATTCATCCCAGTTACTGCAAGTCATTTGACTGAACCAAAACCTATTGGTTACGGTCTTCACCACGTGACTAAATTTCAGGGGAAAAAATGAATGTGAATCTTAGGAACATAGTAAGATGACTCCCTCTCCCCAGCTTAAAGAATACTTCATTATTATTGTTTCTAAAAATCTGTCAGCCATAGACAGCATGATTTACAGGATATAATTCTGTAACAGTAATAAATCTAACTCTTATCTCACAATAACCCTGGATGCAGTAGCAAGGCTGCCATAATGCCTCTGCCTCCCCATAAAAAAAATGTAAATTTAATTTTTCCAATGAAAAGGAAAAAGCAGCAGCAGGAGGTAAAAAAAGAACAGTATAACATGCTACTATTAAGTTTGCAGGCAAGTTGGGCTATATTACACAACTTCTAAGAAGATGACATAGTCTTGTGACTATTAATGAGCAAGTTTTCACAAAGAAAATCCTACATTCTGAACTGAGAACATAATTTGTGAACATTTCTTCACACTCAAGTTACTCATCAAACAACATTTTTCTGTATATAAAAGAATGCTTTTTTCAGAAAATTCTTCCAACATGCAGTTTCGCATTCCAAAATGCATCAGGTTTAATTATTAATCAGGTTTTTGAGTTACAAGTTAGTCTGTTAGATTCTATGATACCAAAGCTAAAACCAGGCAAAAATGTTTATTTCTGTGCTTCAACAATAAAGACAGTGACATTGCCATGTCAGTAGGAACCATGGGCTTTTCTTTGCAACATACTGCAGTATGATCTGAAAACAGTAATCTCCCTCCAAAATGATGGTATGCTACTAATGGAAATAAGGGATTGGAAGGAGGTCATGCCACAACATACTGTTCTGGTTCAAGCACTAGGCCAGCGTCACCGGATCACAATAGGTAATCAGAAATACCAGCTGAATTTTCTCCTGTTTTTAAAAATCAACTGAATATGACACTTGGTTACCTCAGCCATACATAGAAGTTACACAACACTTCCAGAAAATCTCAGAATATTTCTGCCTGAGGGTAACCCTATCTTTATGCCTCAAAGCCGAAAGCTATCCTGTGCCAAGGGTGCAAATAGAAAATATAACAGTTTCAGCAGTCCCTTTGAACATTACACAAATTGCTGTACCTGTATGAAATGCTGTGATGGCCGTCATTGCTCAGTGTGTTATGATCAGGACCCTTCCAAGTAACTGAAGCCTTGGGGCGACCACAGACTTTACATCTAAGCACGATGGTCTCTCCTGTCTCACATGTTACCTCACTCAATGGTGTTATAAACTCTGGGGGAACTAGAAAAAGAAAATTAATACCATTAAGTCAACTGAAATTAATAAATTTGCTTTTCTATTCTTTGCACTCTCTCTGTTTTATTAGACAAAGTAGTATGGTACTTTGAATTTCCACGGTGTATCTATCCCTCTACCCTTGGAGCACATTCATGGTTTAGACACTTGCTGGAGGTATCCAGGGCTAGTGAATTCTTCTCTGTGTGAACTTGGAGACAACACTACTGCTATGCCCTACTACTTGGAGACAACACTACTGCTATGCCACGGATAACCCTGAAGCCTACCATGGTGAACCAAACACTCTGTTTATGGCAAGCTGGGGCAAACCTACAGTGAAAAGTACTGAAGGATGAGCTCAGCTAGGCCATCTTTGCAAAAATCCCTTGGTAAAGGGAAGACAAAACACCTTGTCCAACCGAGGTTGGACAATGGGAAACTGTAGCAGTTTCCCATTTTCACAGGTGAAACTCAAAAAGCTTGTTTCTGCATATTAAGATAAAAACCCAGTTTGGCTTTGAATCCAGAGGGCCACTGTCTTTGTCCTGATCAGCCTCTGCACTAGAGGGGCCCTGAGTGTTTCCTAGGGAGCAAGGTTAAAAATGAAGCAGCTGAAACTCATGGCCCTGTTATTTTGCAACTTCCATACAGTCTCCGTAGCGAACACGTTCCTGACATAATTCACATCAAGCAAATCTAAAACCCATAAATAATGTTTTAATCAAACTATATTTACTGTGACTTTTAAAAATTAAAGCAACTTACCATCATAAATGTAATTGGGGTTGAGAAGCTGAAAAGGAGAAAGTAAAGAATTAATGTCCTGATAACCTTATAATAACACTCTACTCTTTCTGCAGTATCTATACAATCTTTAAGCCTGTAAGTGTTATATCTTCCTGTTTTCAGATTTGGCAAATGCTGTCCATTAAAACATTATGTTTTACAACATGTTACAACAAACCTGTTACTTCTAATTCCTTCACATGAAATTCTGCTAGAAGTTACTTTTAAAGAAATCACAACACAATGTTTTTTTGAAACTACTACATCTTTGTAACACTTACCTTTACAGAAACCTTGTTGGCAAGTCCTTCTCGGGATTTGCGGTAACCATTTTCTAGCTTGCCTTCCCTTTTGCCGTCTTTATCTTTTTTCTCAGATTTCTTCCTTAAACGGAGTGCTGTGTGCCAAGATGTTGACTTCCTGAGCACAGAACATTAAACTTTGATTAGTTTTTTTTCAAATACATGTTATGTATTATACTCTCTAATTTAAAACAGCATTGGAAAAGTATGTCAAAATGTTATTTCATTGTTTTAAAGTATACTGAAATGAAGTACATTAAGTACTCCATAAGAGATGCTACCCTTAGTTAAAACTATAAGGAAGCTAGCAAGCTTAGGCTATAGTTTAGTATTTCTTGAAATCATTGCTCAAATGTTAAACCTTCTATTGAAAATACAAACTGTCAATCAAACTGAGCAATGACCAGTATGAAATTTATATAAAATACAGCCTATAGAAGTTTAGGGCTAAGAACTTTCAAATAATTACTCCCATTGCAGATTTGAGAGAGATCTTCACAAGCAGCCATTTTCAATAGGTTTCTGGGTCAAAGCAGAAGTCTAGGAACTTTGAAATCTTGTTTAACTGTTGTCCTAAACAAAGATGTCTAGCCTGATAAATCATTTTATTAAACAAAGCAGTAGCTACTGCTGCTTTTGTATCAGGGATCCTTTCATCATCTTTCCCAGAAGACTGTACTACTACAATGTTTTAATAAAGTTCTTATAAATTAAATACAACTTCTTTTAATAAAGAATATATAAAGAGTTTCTGCACTCTTACTAGCTTATATTTTGAAGCTTGCTAAAGGACCTCTCAAGTACTCATCTTCCTTGATGTTCATTTATTTCTCAAAGATCTCATCAACTTTTGGTTAAAAAGCCTTGTCTAAATTGGAAGCTTTTCCTCCTTCCCTTCTACACACATCCAGGTACTCACTTGATGGTTCCATCAGGGTTGTCAATGATGACTGCACTGGTATGCCCCAAGACATAGCCGGGAATCCAGCCCTCGGCTGCGGGGCACTGATCAGTGGCGGCTCTGAACACCAAAAACATGTTCTGTTGGTTGCTGGCTAGAATCTGCACGACCTCTCCTTGGTAGACATTTATCTCATCCTCCTTCACTGCCGTGTAATCGTGTGTCACCAGCATGGTGGAGATATTGCTACTGCTGCTACTTTCACTCTGCAAGTGTCAAGTGGAAGCAGAAAGAGAGGGGGGGAAAAAGAAGGATCAAGTTAAAAGTTCATGAAGAAGACAGGCAAGTCCTTGGCCTGCTACATTACCTGCATAATCCACATAACCTAAGCTTTAGTCAAAGAACAGAGCTGCCTGAGTCTATATATCTTGTGCAAATTAGTTTGATCTTTGAAAGCCTTCACGTTGAGCTGCTGCAGAAATTCATTCCCACTGCTTTTACACAAGACTACTTCCTTTAAGTAAAAGTCAGTTTATACATAGATCTCAAATGGTCTTTTTTTCAAGCTCATACACTGACCCTCGCATCTTTATCAGGAAACACAAGTACAGTACGGCACGTAGGACCGTTTTTCTGGTCTTATAGCTGCAGTTACAAAATCATAATCATTTCCTCAAACTCTGGAAATTCCCACAACAAAAATACATATGGTCTTTCCTAGCACTATTTGTCAGATCTCAGACACCAGCCTTCTTCACACAAAATATGACAAGGTAGAAAAGAGCAAAATAGGTTTTGACAATGCATCTCACAACCACAAGGCTTGTCCCTGGTTGAATCTGTATAATCAGGTTTATTCCTTTAAATGCACAGGATGAGGTAAATTACTGAAATGAGAAATTATTAATTTCTTGGTCAAAACAGGCCCACTGAACTATCAGAATTAAGCTGGAAATCTCACTTTAACTGATTAGTGACTGATAGCTGAATGTTAGCTGTTGATCATACACTTTCAACTAGTGTTCATGAATATTATTTGTTTCCCCAATGAGTATTTGCAGAAAGCTAATTATAGCTTAATTAAGGCTCATCAGGTGTACATTAAAACTGATGTACATACTACTTTTCAGAACACAAAGTCTTCTCCTGTCCATGAATCCACTGGTAGTTATTATTTTTCAAAAGTAAGTCTCATTTTGTCCATTCGCATGCATGAGGTTTAATAAATGGAAGTCTATTATCAGACTATGCAACCTATTCCCTGATATACTTCCTTCTTGAAATGAGTTAAAACCAAAGCGAATGGCCTATTAATGATGTGACAGTAGGCACATGTGTGTCCTCCTGTGTTTTGTCTCTGTTCTTACTTCAAACTGGTTTAGGTCGCTACCAGGGAGGGCTCACTATCACTTAGTAGTAGCCAAGTTGAAGAAGGGAATCAGTATACCCACCTGTAGCTGGAGACTACTATAACTTATAGAGCATAACTATATCCGAGTACCAAGTATGTGCTAACAGTGAGTGGAAAGCTCAGCACACAGGTTTAAAACAGTGTCACTTTTTTTCTCAAAACTGTCCACTATTTCTCCCCTCAGTGCTGAGGAGATGCAGCATGGGACACTGCCAGCCCTGAAAACCACCTTCTCTTCCAGTCTGCTAATGGCCTTGAACAAGTCACTCCATCTCTTGGTGCCTGTTCCTCTCCATGAGTGCTTTGGCTAAGAAACCAAGACATTTGGAAAGGAACAGTCCTAGATTACTCATTCCTAGCATGTTCAGCACATAGATGCTTGTGTTTCCAGCCTGTACATTTTATTCTAGTTGGACTATTTTATTCAAATGGATCAAAGTCCATTTCATTTTTTCTCCCCTATCAGGATAATGAAGCAAATGCTACCACAGACAGAAAGATCTCATCCTGGATTGTACCTCTAGTAAAGGATATTTACGTTAATCCCAGATGCTGTATTTCTAGTGGTAGAACTCATTTTGTGTGGTTTAGGAGACTGCATGGTCTTTTGTATTAGCAAGCCCTTCACCATTATTTAGGCAAATGAGATTCTACTGGGAACAGTAGAATCAAAAAGTCAGTCTCATTTTCAGTTGTTTTCTAAATTAAGATTACAACTTGCTAGATTCTTTTAGCTAGATGAAAAACAAGTCTATTCAGAGAAAGCTGCCTTTGTTAACTCCTTCTGTTAGACTTACAGGGTGAGATGAAGGGAAGGCTGAAGTTGCAAAACCAACCGAAGCCCCAAACCTTGTCCCACACACTATTCCTGAACATACTGTTTCTTCACACACAGTCGAATTTGTGTAAGTGCAGGACTGACCTTTTCTGATGCATGAGAGATTGTGAATGGACAGACCATTTCTTTTTAATAGTTAAGTCTTGAGGATCATATTAAACTCTGATTATTTCTTATTTTCAACAGGGACAGATAAATTTGTTAAATAAACAAGTGCCTGGTAATTACTGTGTGGCAAATGTTCTTGTGAATGTGTTTATATCAGAATTTATTCTCACCACAGAAAGATAGCCTTCTCTTTTGCCTTGTAAAGAAGTAATTATTCTTGCACAGTTAATGTTTTTCTGCAGCAAGTTCTGCTGGTCATCACTGACCTCAATTATGGGATTAGAGGAGGAGTGAAAATCAAATTGGAAAAAATTCCTCCTATATTCCTGAAATACCAGCAAAAGCAATTCCTTTTTCTTCTTCTTAGAAGTAACTTTTCCATAAGTAACCAACCGTAATCATATGTGCATATAAATACGCACATCAAAATAAACCTTCACAACCAATTTTCTCTAGCCTGTTGAATGTGGTGTGGAATCCTGCTAAATATGGTCTATATGCATTCAGATATTATGTTTTACAGTAAGACAAAAACAAGCCATGGTGTCTTTGCTGAGATAGTATCAAAATTCAAGTGTTTTGAAAACTCAGTGCTATCCCGATTCTCCCGCTCTCTATTTTTAATGGAACGACATCAATTAATATTACACAAGTCTTCTCTGCATATAAAAAGTATGACCATCTTGATTCACATACTGTGCAGTAATTGCAAAATACTTAAATTACCCCAGATATTATATTATCATCACATTTTCCTAGACTGAAGCTAAACACAAGACAGAGCTAAACCAAATGAAAAGCTGAAGGAAGATTGGGATAAAAATACGATACATGCAAAGCAAATTTTTTCTTCTGAAGCTATCATAAAAGTAAGTGTAGGAACTAAGAAGTCAAGAAAGCTCTGTGTGTTAAACAGTTCTATAAAGAAATGCATGCATTTAAAAAAGGTCCGGCAAGTTAGGTGATTTGCAAAATTGGTACCGCGTACTATTTGTGAAAGAGTGGAAAAACAAACATTCGTGAACGCAACATTTAGTGAGAGAAAAATCAAACGCGAGTTTAAAAAAGAAAGGCACCAGAGCCTGCCTACCACATCCACGGCAAGTGCCTTCAACCTTTTGTGTTATGTTCGCACATGCCTCTGTGATTGCTGTGTTGCATTTCCTGGTGGACGTTATTACAGAGAATGTGGATTCAGTTGATACCCCAGCTTTCCGCACAAACGTACCAAGCGTATACTAAAAGGTTGAATCTCCAGATGCCCTAAACCAGTTCTTCTTATAAAGTAGAAAAGACAAGTAGAGCCGCTATTTGTTTTGGTCGCAGTAGAAGGAGGATTATTTTAGCTAGGTTTTGTTGGCCTATTTTGAATGGATTGAAGGAAGCTTCCTTGATCAGACACAGGATTTAAAAAGAGAATGTTGTGCATCAACTAAGGCTGAAAGGAGAGGGGGGGGGGAAATAAATTAATAAAAAATAAAAATAAAGCATCCCAGGGAACGTACTGTAGATGTCTCCATGAAGTTAAACCTCAACAGGACAACGGTGGCGGATTTATGCGTGAAAGGGAAAAAAGCCCCAAGGCAATCTGCCAAAATCTTGAAGTCAGATTTAAGTGCTGGCCGCAATGCGTACCCCAAGGTGCTCTGGCTGCCACGCTTCAGCATGTTAATTATGTGCCTTCAAATTAGAGACGAAAAAAGCAAGGAGAGCAAGTTAGTATCAGCCTAGTGATCTATGTTTTCAGCAGAGGCAGAAATTGCATCTAATGTTAGCAGCTGCTTTTGTGTCTGTATACATATCCGTGGTTGTATGTATACATACACAGAGAGGTAGACAATTTTGGTTTTTTAATGTGCAGAAGAGGTCCGAACAGTTGATTATTTCAGAGCAGTACAGCACTGGAGAGCCAGAAGTTAGTACGGAGAGTGATGGTAACGCACAGAAAGGGAGCATGGGAAGGTTTTAGAAGAGCTCGCAGGACAGAGGTGCTCCGCTCTTACCCCATTACTCTGGGTGGAGTGAACTGACTGCTCGCTGGTCGAGGAGCATGTGCTCATGCGGTCTGTGTCCTTGCTGTGTGAAGAGTGGCGGTGGACCTGCCGCTGGAGGGAGTCACTGTCCCCAGGGAAAGTGAAGGAGCCAGGGCGGCTAGCAGGGGATGCTGGGATGGAGCTCCAAAAGGAGCCCTTCTGCAGGGGGCTGCTGGGTGGAAAGGTTTCTTTGCCAAAAGGAGAAGGGAAAGTCGTGGAGAGAGGAGAGTTCATTGGTGAGATGGCTCCTGGCCTTGGCTTCCCAAGCGTCAGTGATCCTATGCTGTTTCTTGATCGACTGTCCTCTGAGCTTCCACGTGACTCTTTCTGGGCTCCATCAGCTGAGCCAGAAACATTTCCCGCTGTCTTCCTGGGACTTTCAATAACTTTCATCTTGGGAATCTGCTCAGCTTCTCTTTGAGGACCATCCAGTTCTGCATTGGGAGGGTGCCTGTCTGGCTGGCTCAGGCCAGTTTCTAAGGAGGTGTTGTAGTGTGGCAGGGAGAGATTGTGAATGGACATACCTGACATCTTGTCTGCCTCTGCTTGGGCCGAGGCTGCAGAGGAGACCAGGACTGGGGAATGGTGTCTGACAGGCTGGGGGATCCGGGATGGCCGGCTACGGCTGGAGCTGGGGATGCCACTACAGCTGCTGGGGCCGCTGCTGTTACCGCTGCTGCTCCCGCTGCCGCCTCCGCCACTGCTGTGGTTCCTCTGGTACTCGATTGGGGACGTCAAGGCTGCAATGGGGGCGGGAGGGGAGGCCATCGGGGAAAGGAGGGCAGGAAAGGGAACAGGAACAGTTTAAAACAGACATGTTCAAGTAAGCTAAATTCCCTTAGCAATGTTGGTTGTGCCATAGGTCTCAAGTCATTTCTCTGTATCACACCTTCGTGACCTGCTGTATGTACCTCTATTAAAGATGAAAAATCTGAAACCAGGGAGGAATGTTTGCCTTTAGGATCACATTGTCAGTCAGCAGCCAAGCTGGGAAAAAACAGGTGTGGCTCCAAATTCTCAGCTCGTTGTTCCATCCATTACAACTTTTTAATAAAAAAATCTAGATTGGGGCAGCAACCAATCAATAAAAAAATACAGCAAGAACCTTCTACTGTCACAGCAGGCACTATCATCTTCTACTTTTCTCCTGCAGAATATGAATGCTGTTGCCACAGTAAGACGTGACAATTGCCACCAAAATAACATAAGCAAAACATATTCTGAATAGATGCTTAACCTTACACTTGGGTTTAGCCTTTAAAGGCTTGCATTTGCTTAAAAGGAGTACACTAACTCTCCACCTCAACGGATGGTGCCAATCTTGACTCACTCCTACAAAACATTTGGAAAATTTCACCAAAAGAACACCATGTAAATGCAGACTACCACTCTTATAATAAATGCTAGCATCTGTTCTGAAGCAGAAATGCAGCATGTATCCCCCAACTGTTCTGTATTAGCTCAGGAAAAAGGAAACTTGCAAATTATTTCAAAGCCAAGAAACAACATATGAGAGAGAAGTTGTTCAATTATAAACTTTGAGGGAGAGGAAATAATTTACCATTTAAAAAGTTGCGCTGGTTTTCCAAAATTTGGTTAATTTCGTGTATCCATAACTGGCGGACTCCTGGACTAGCGGAATGCAAAATAAAGGTCTCTGTGACATCTCCCGTTCTTGATGTTAGTGCAAATTTACATGGATCGCTGTCCACATTTTCCTCCAGGGAAAGGCAACTCACCTTCATGAAAAAGAAAAAGAATTTACTTGGTGTATTTTATGAGAAACATACCTCTAAAATCTCCTACTTAGGAGCTCATAGTAAGATCTTCAAATGACGACCATTCCTTCCTTCAGTAAAGAAATACAACGAAATGAAGGATCACAGTAAACAAAGGATTTGGACTAACACACTGCGCCTGAACAATCTCCAGCTGGTCAGTATGGCCCAGTGTTCTCCATCCTACCTCACTCTCCCTTCATATTATTTCAAACGCTGAGCCTGCTGTGCAGCTCTACCACCAGCCCACGCTGAAGGTTTCTGCTGCAGATACAGCAATGGTGCATTGGAACAGGCTGTCCAGCCAGTGCTAAACAGGATGTTCATCTGGCAGGCAGAGCATTGAGGGAAGTTAAAGGAAGCAGGATCCACTCAAAAAGCTTCAGGAGGAGGGCTAGTGGGCCCTAATATCATCATTTTTTGTTTCAGGCAAAGCCTGAAGTGGGGGTAAATGCTTTTTGTTTGAGGAAGAACTGACATGTCTAAGAAGGTTACAAATTACAAATTTTACAAATCTACTTACAAATGTTACCTATACATCTGGACTGATTTTAGCTGAAACTCAGAAGAAGGCATACATAGAGTTATTATCTTTATTTGCAATGCCTTTGTGATGTGGTATATGCACAGTACAGAGCTGAAGACTAACTCTTTCTGAATGCTCCTCCAGCTTTGTACAAGAACACCTGCTTTGGTATGCTTCACATGGGAAGCATCAGAATGCTGGGATCCAAAGATTTCCATTTATCAGAGTAAGCACAAATTCAATAGGAAGTGACTTCAGGAACTGACTGATTGCACATCTAGATGTCACTAGTGACTCCACACTGAATCAGAAACTGTTACCTTATCAGAGAGTTTGTGCAGGAGGACACAAAGACTCACACACAAAAGTTACCTTGATACTGTTTTTAAACAAGAATCCGGGCATGGAGAAACCTTTCTTTTTATCTAGCAGCTCACTGAAAATGACAATCTGCTCAAAGAGGAAGACACGTCTCTCCTTGCAGCGTGGCAGAAGTCCTGTGTCCTGGTCTGTAACCAAGAATGTATCCTGGAGCAGGAGCTTACCCTGGGCTACAATTTTACCCTAAACACAGAGATAAGCAGAAAAACATTTAATGCAGTTCTTACTTTCTTATCCCAATCAACCTTTTGAGCAGATGCTCATGCCAAAATAGCTTTGGGTAGTTACCAATTTCTGAGTGTCACTGACCCTTATACATTCATTAATTCTCCTGTACACAAAACATTCTTGGGTCCTTTCCCTAAAAACAAATATTATCAAGAAAAAAAAACCCACTCCACCTTTTTCAATTCATACTGCAGTTTGAGGCTTGTAACACTAAGGCTTTCATCTCTCTATTCTCAATAACTCCCACAGTAACTCATGTATTTTTCCAATGTCTTCCAGGGTGCTGAAAAGGGGAAGAATTCAAGTCCATGTCTGCATCACAGAGCAGAATGGACTTTCCAAGTCGAAAATGTGACTATGGTCTGGCTGATGCATACTGTTTCAACGGCCAATTTCCATCTCTTCTGGACTTAGCAAAACAGAGAAAAGGGCTACAGTTGCCTCAGGTACTTTACCGACCTTAGCAACTCCTCCTTCATCTACACTACTGAAGTCAGGTCTGCTCACCTGCTGATAACTGATTCTTCACTATTTTGCAAGTCATTGGTCAATAAGAGAACTGTAGTAACATCAGTGCTTCCTAGATTTTGCAGGACTTAACTAGCCTGACTGACACAACAGGTGAAGTTTCCCAGGAAAGTCCTTGGCAGGGCTAAGACTTAATTTTTCATTCACTGCTTTTTGCACCAGCTAACCAGATAGTGACGGAGCACCCTACCTCATTTCTCCCCACAATATCAATGGTTAGTCTCTAGAGAACCCAACAAAACCTCTAAGCAAAATCTCAGCCAACTTACATCAAATCCTTGCAGGCGGCCAACATTCATCATGTCATTACACCGTTTTGGTACTATACACATGACCTCTACAGCTCTCTGTTCAAGACAAATAAAAAGTCAAAGCTTTATTTTCCAAATGAGTTGTCAGCAAAAGATTTAGTTTAATTTGCTATGGTTGCTTTAGAACAGAAATGTGAAAAGTAAACACTTATAATCACATTCTCAAGATGATCAGAACAAGAAAGTGACTCTCAAAACAAGAGAGGTTCAGAGTAAAGAGCATGCAGATCACTGAGAGAAAATGTCTCAAGTACCTCTAATTCTGTTGTGTCAAGATTAGCTTTCTTGGAATATTTGAGGAAGTCCTGAAAAAGACAAAAAAACCATCCAAATAAGAGTTATTTTCTCATTAATTGGCAAAGAGAAATCCTAGAAAATCTGAATTTGCTATCCTCTGTCTGAGAAGGACAGACTGCATACGACACAAAAAAATTTTCTTTTTAAAACTTGTTGCTGCAGTGCTTGCCCCCTCTTAATTTTCAAGATTTATTCACCAGTTTGCTTTAGCTCTTACAGGAACATGTATTAAGGCAATGAACTCCATGATACACAGGGCTGCTCTTCAGTAAACATTTAGGTGATATTAAAATGGTTGCAAATATAGATGGAAAAGTTGGGATGAGTCCCAATAACTCATATCACATTTAAATCTGAAAACAGTTAGAAGATCCCTCTCGTGTTCATATGATAGTGGTACAAATTCTAAACATTTCCATGTCACTGACTGAAGTTCATTTGGTTTTTTAATGTTAAAAGAAAAAAAATTCTGCCCAAGATGTTTAAGTCATTTTTCTGTAACTATCTGAATATGCTCAGAAAAGAATCACATGACGTTGCTTTCAAATCTGGGTTCTGTTTGGGAGGAGGGTGGAAAAGAATTAGCAATATTTAAAAAAGAAAACATATCGGTTAACACATATACGAAATCCTTCATCTCAACTTCACTTTACCTTTAGTAACAGCTGGTATTTCATAATTCTCTGCACAGGTTTTATTAGTAAGTCCGTGAGCTGAAGTCTGTGTCCCAGGCGTTGCTTTAGATCCTGAGGGTTGTAAAACAAACATTTTTTGTTTGTTCAGTTAGAAACAACTTTGTTTCGTTGACTTAGAGACACAGCAGGATATAATAATGATATATCAAGGATATAACAATGGCTATCAGAGCAGAAATTGGCAAAATTCAGAGCAGAATCTAATCTTCAGTTAGCAAAAGCTGGAGTCCTTCCTCTTATCTGTATCAGCTTTCTTTCCAAAGTATTCCTCTCTCCAAGCATCTTCCAGATGCTTGGAGAGCTTCCAGGGAGTGTGGGAGGAGGGTTTGGGTTTGGTCAACAGATGTGATAATGCTTATGATTTGTACACACTCTTCACCTTGCATATATCCTCTCTCAGGAACTTACCTCAAAAAACGTATCAATGTATTCTGAGACAATGTGCTCAGACTTTGGTTTGTTTTGGCAGTAAACTATGTACATGTGCAACCTTCTCTCCTAGAAGAACAAAGATACAGAATTATACATAATCATCAAGAAAAAATACTCCACGTGCTAGATTGAAAAGAATTATTATCATAATAAGTTATTCAAAAGCATAAACCTGAAAAGGTCTTTTTGTGGAAAAGAAGCAGCTACATATGCAGAAACTACAGATCTGGAAATACATTTATCTGGGAATATGATGACTACTTTAGAAAGGCAACAGAAGTAAAAAAATTGCCACAGTTATAAATACTCCTGAACAACAGGTGTTTAGAGATGACAGCTCAGCAGGCCCCACAGTAAAATTAAGTATGAAAATGGTTATTTTTTTCTTTTAGCAAGAGCAATGGATGGAGCCTTTGAAATAACGTATTTTTTATTTAATTTTCATAATCTGATTATTATTCTACTGTATCAATGCTCTCCTTCTGTTTGGCTCCTGTATAGGGTAGTTAGGAGAAACCTCTCAAGTCTTCTATTTAGTATTAGCTGTCCTATTGGAGTTTAAGAGGGGATACAGGTTGATGTAGCCTTGAAATGGTGGCACTACATTCTGATTCTGTATTTCGTGCATGTGCTTTCAACACCAAGGCAACAAAGCCAAAGACAGAAAGCATAAATTCAGCCTTTAAGATTCATTCTTGATAACTGACCTTGCTGATTAAGAAACACAGACATATCATATGTGTCTATTACCTAGTCCAAAATCTTTCTTATCATTTTGCTAGCATCAGTTTGCTGTTAGAGGCTTTGGTGCTCAGAGACTGATGGGGTACTGACCAGTGAATACAATTGGACAAAAAAGGAAAAAATAAGATGGAGATTGAAAACGGACACAGAACATAGATTAAGAGCAGGAACTGAATCATCATGTTCTAGCTGATAGTCAGGGTTTTGCTAGAGGATGTTGTAATAGCATCACAGCTTGCCTTTCCATCTGTAGTGATAAGCCTACTTTTCAAAGACAACTCAGTCATAAATACACCAGGAGAAAGTAAAACAGCAATCAGAAACAGGAAGAGTTACTTCCTCCAGGTTTCCTTTTTTTTTGTTTTTTAAAAAAAAAAAAAGTCTCAGAAATGAAGCAGCTCATTCCTCATCATTACTCCAGGAATTAGGCCTGGCTTACAGTGTTACTGTTCCATTAATGTGGCTCCATTAAGTGTTCTGTGCACTTTTGCTACCTTGGTATTGACTTCAAACACCGACTACAGGGAAAACCTGAAACCCATTAAATCTGCTCTAATCCAGTCTGTCTTCAGTCTTTGCATGCTTGTGCAAATTGTCATATAGAGCAGGAAAGTATTCTGCTGTCTTACATGATTTGGAGTATCTTGAGAATACATCTGAAACAGATATTAAATTGTATTTCTACACAAATTTCTACACAAAGAGATACCAAAATGACTGATTAGTGGCACGTCTGATGTGTCCTGAATTTTGATATATAGTTACTAGATAACTAGTTCATCCAATTTCCTTCTGAAGTGTTATAATATCCACATGTATCATATGGCTATTCCTTTTAATAAATGAATGAAAAGTGGAAAACCAGGGACTTGTATAAGGTACTAAAAAGGGTACTGTGTTGGACTAAAATTAACTGTCACTCTCAAATCCTTTCTTAAGGGACAACGGAGGAATCTCAACCACTACTGTGATTCTCAGAAAAGGAAAGGATACAGAACTAGAATGCACTGAAATAAGAAAGAAGAATGTGTGTTTCCTATGTTCCATGGTACTGTGTGGATACCTGTGATTAGAAGGCAGGTGTCATATGAAATGACAATTCCCTTGTACAGATTTGTAACTGAATTAAGAAATGGGGCCCTCATTCATATTTCCTCTCCACTGGAAGATATCGGGAACAAAACTAGAGCATTTATTTAGTCTATTTAAAAGCTCTCTCTCCACCTCTTCCAGTGAAAAATATTTTACAACATTTTCTTAATTGTGTTGTACCATAGATAAATCCTTAAGAATCAAACATGTTAGTCAGTAGCAGTAACTGGGGTTTGCCAACAAAGACGTTTGCACTTACATGCTTAACAAAGAGGGATCCCAGCTTTTCTGGATCTTCAAGGCACTTCTCCAACTCTCCTAAAAAGAAGCTGAACATAAACAGAGTAAGTACTTTTTTTCTGATGGCACACACTATAGCAACAGGTAATTGCAAGATTATGTGGTTTTACTGCAAGGTCCGTTTTGTATCCCCTGTCAGCAGCTTTGGATATTCATGTATGTCCAAATGACAATGTTAGCAGTGTAATATTAAAATATAGTTTTGCAAAATGCTGAATCCATGCCAAGATGAAAAAAACCTGGCATTCAATTCTTTAATTTCATATATTGATTGAAAATTTTCTCCTTCCTAGTCGAAATGCCTGAGGTGCTGATATTGCCATGCAATATTTGCTTGGTGAATATTAACAAACATATTCTTAACAAATTCTCTAGACTGCGTTCTTAGAGGAACCATTTTTGAAAATAAAGCCTCAAACAACATACAAACTTCTGTACATAATACTATCCATACTATAGATTCTCACTTGAAGCACTTGTTTATATAAGCGTCCTTGTTTAAAGAAAATGTTCTTACCAACATTTGTAAGCTGAACCTACAGTATCTACAACTCAAAGCAAGACCAACTGTATTTAACTTGTATCTGTATATGTGAGGAAAAAAAATAATTTATTAAAGTCAGTCTAGTATTTTTTAGGTAGAATTTTTCAGCAGATGGTTTTCAAGTTAATACGTACTCTCTGTGCCAGTCATAAATCTGGTGAATGTTTCCAAATACAATCTTGTCTTTGCCTTTCATGTCATCGGGTACACCATCTTCCTTCATAAGTGCCATATAACCCTGCAACCATCCAAGGAAATTCACTGTGAACATTTTAACTTAAAAAAAGTGAGATGTCTTTTAATCCCTTTTTTCCCCAGAAGCTTTCCAAATTGTCTGTGTGACAGCTTGCTTAGGACACAAAACCAACCCAAACCACTGCTCTGGTCTGCTATGCAACATAGCATAACACAGACAAAAAAATAATACAAAATGGCTTGAGGTTGTCTACCCAACACTGCCCAGTGCTAGAAAGATGACTTCACTCCTCGTCATTTAGCCTCTGTGAACAGGCTCAAAGCATAGAGGAAACTTCTACAGCCCTTCTCCTTATTGTCCAAAACAGTTGCAATGCTTTGCCAGGTAGGGCTGTTACCAAGTCTATGTCAGAGCCACTGAATTGGTTTCTGGTCTCCTTTGCTCAGTGTTTCGTATTTCAGTCATCCACACTAACCCTGCAACAAAGCCTGATGAGGAAGAAAGCAGCTGCACTGCATATGGGACTACCACCTGCAGCATTGAGCAAACCAAACACCAAAAAACTTGAAGATCAATTCTATTAGCCAGCATTCTACCTGCAATGAAGTTCTTTTTACATTTTCCCACAGTCCAGTCTTCTTGTTTTTGGTGTATATGTACTTATCTCACCAGGCAATTCTATCACACTGATAGAGCTGGGAATGATTTTTAAATTTTTGAATATTCATGCAACTGTATTCCTTCTATTTTTTCCTAATACTTCTATTCCTAAGTAGCTAGTTCTGGTTTTAGCTTGCAAAATTTATGTTTTGATGTCTAGAATTTTCACCAGGAATTATTTTGTCAGTTACAAAAATACAGCTGTTCATAGCCTTCTAGTGCACCTTTTAAATACTGTAAAAATATTATCACAATGCCAATCTTTCTTTCTTTCCCTCTGCTTAAAACAGAGTTTAAGAATTGAACCCTGTGAGGCTGAAATTCACACTCATTCTGTCTACTCTTCTAAATGCATTTTATTGTAGCTGAAGACTGAAAGGAAATGTGTGATCTTATCTCATTTTACAGAAGGGGAAACTAGGAAGTCTAAGACAACCCCAGCAGTAGGAGAGGAAGCAAGTCTTACAAATCCAAGATATTTGCTCTATATGCTGAGCTATAATGCGTTTTTAAATGTAGTTGTGCTAATTAAAACCATTTAGTCTAAGATACCATTAGGCTAGAGGTAGCAATCTTAACAAATGATACTCCTCAGAAGAACAATAAGGTGGGCACAATACAGGAATAATGAAGGGAATAAGATTTGATGCAATATATCTATTATGTTAAAAGCCTGCAGGAGGGAAAACTCAGAATGCAAACATTCACATGTTCAGTTTCTTATTGTGTCTTTGTTTTGAAAAAAATGGTGAGGTTCAAGCTACATAGCTGGTCACTACCACATTTATAAAAAAAAAAAAAAAACCCAAGAGAAAGAAATGTGTCATACCTCAACTACGTAGCCTAGATCTCGTACATAATCTCTCTCTGTCTCCACTAATTCCTGTAAGACATAGCTACAATGGAAAGAAAATGGTGAACATATATTTAATTAAAAAATAAAACAGATTTTTAAAAAGGATTGATGCCATACAACTTCTTACATATTTGTAGTCACATAGGTTTGATAATCAGAGTTGAAATGGAAGAATTAATGCACTTTCTAAGCAAGATGCTGCTTGGACTTTGGAACTGGAGCAGGCTTACTTCTGTTTATCTCAAGTCAGATGCTTTCTTATATGTGTCATTAAAATTAAACATTTAACTATTGTTTAAACTAAAATGCCATTACATCTCTGGTCTGGAGACTCTTAAGTGTATGAGCTGTTATTTCTACCCAGAGATTTAAATAATTTTGAAACCAGGCATGTTTTTGTTCTACCATGGTAACAGTTTACTACATAAAGAAATTAAGCATGTGGTGGAAGAGAACAAGGGGAATGACCAGTTTTTTAAAGCCTAATAGCCCTCTGATAAGCATCTTCCAGCATAACTGAGACTGACATGTGACAAAAGTCAAACATCAGATGACTATAACTAAAAATCACAGGAAATTTAAACTGTAAATAATATTGGTGAAAAAAACCCCATTTTTCTTTGCATAATATGACTACACTCTTGACAGCTAACACAAGTCCTCCCCCTTTCAGACAAACAGCTTCTGTTGCCAGTTCAAAGTGGACATTTTTCAAACATTTTGTTTCTCTCTTCAAAAATGGAGTGCAAAATATGGTCTTACTGTCGTCTTTTTAAGGAGCTGGATTTCCTTTCTTCCATCTCGTCTATGGGTGATGAGGAGGAGAGAAGGGAGTTATCTGAAGGGTTGAAGGATGGGCTGCTGCTGTCACCCTGATCTACCATCAAGGAACTTGGACGGTCCTCCAGTGCCTGAGAAGGTGTTCAAGACAGACAGCAAAAATGATTTATTTCCCATTTATTCACATGACATGTTTACATGCAGCCGTATATGGGAACCTATGGGAGATCAATTATTGAAATGTTTCTTGGTAAAGGAGATCTCAAGCTTCCAGGAAACCAGCCAACAACTTAGCTTTCTAAGACAGATAGCCTAACTTAGATGTGCATTTGAGATACGTCAGTCTTTCCTTCACAGGAAAAGGAAGGAGTTCAGACTATCCTTCTTAGGATGTAAGTACTTCTATGGTGGAAGTGTATTGCCAGGGATTAAATTACATTTATAATACTTTAGTTCTGGCATATGCAAGTAGCTTTCAATTATAAATAGGACATCTTTAAAGGAGATTCTTCGGATGCTACATTTTTTTAACACAACAGAAGTGGCATTCTTTGTCAGACATTTTGTTTATCATATTAACTAGCCAAAATACTGAATCATTGAAAAAAATAAGGACTTCTACACTGCCAATGTTGCTTTGAGCTTCATGACAGTTCAGATCCTAGGAAAGAGACCCTGTCTCTTCTGACAGATATAGTCTCCCTTGCGTGGTCTCCACAGGCTTCCAGTTCTATAAAAGATGGAGAAGCCATGTGAGAAATAATACAAAAAGAGCTTCTATGAAGTATTTATTGGACTTCTTCAAGACCATAATCTTGGATAAAGTTACAGTTATGTATCACATTTTCCTTGCATGTGACACACCCGTTAATGCAAGACACATTTACCCCACCAGGGTGGGGTTCAGCTGTAATCTTTTTTGTTTCCCTACAAAAGTAAAACCCAATAATGATATGACTGGCTCCAAAACCAGGGCAAGCTGATCCTTGGCTAAAACTGTGAAATGAGAACATCTCCACCAGGGGCTATAAGCATGGATCATTAAGTTATACCCAGTGCTAGGCTGCCTGAAAGACACATGGACTATCAAACTTTCCATTTACAAAAGACCTTGTTGAGTCTCCCATAGATTACTTCTTATTCACCCTTCTGGTGCAAAAGTAAAAAGCAACGTTAATACTCTAAGAGAATGCAGCAATTATTTTATGTAGTAATCTAAGTAAAGTGTAAGTCTTTCTGAATGTGGAAACATATGATAGAAATTAAAATTTCTTATTCTGAAATTCCAAGCTGCTTAGATTTAGAATGAGCCTGGGAAATATCAACCTCAGGTAACATGGGGCTGCCGTGCTGCAATTCTCTGTAGTTTTCACAGTGGCACTTCTACTAAGTCCAGCAGCATCTAATATTGCAAAAGCCAGACCAACAGAGTCTATGTTACAAAAAAAAGGTTTTGAGGGAATCACGGAATTGCTGACGGACGTCTGAGACCATATAGTCCAATCTCCCTGCTCAAACAGGTTCAGTTAGAGCATTTTTTCCAGTACTGGGTCAAGCTGGATTTTGAATTTGAAGAACCTTCTGCCTGGAATTATCCATACACACTATAGTTTGTCAATAAGCATCTTCAGAAACGCAGAAATTTTAAAACACAGGAACTTAACAAAGTTGACATAGATTCCTTCTACTTAATTTGTTAGCAAACACTAAAAAGCAAGAAAGGAGGCACTAATATGCAAAATAATTAATTTACTCTTTTACTTATTTCTTCATTATCACTTTGCAGGTACATAGCATAAATGTTTATGTGGGGGGGTTATCTGCTTTATTGTTGAACCTTGCAAGATTTCCTATAAATTTAAGTTTCAAGGATTCTTCTGATCAGGCTAAGACCTTGTGATTTTGCATTCATTTTACTAAAAGAACACACATATGCTCCACCTCCTCACCCTCTTATTGTTTTTTGCTTCTCTATACATAGCCATTTACCTACTCAATAAGTGCTTTTACAAAAGAGGGTGTACAAAATGACCTGTACACAACCTAAAAGGTGACTTTTGAAGCAGGTTTCAAGTTTTGCAAATCAAACTCATGTAGCTTTCCTTTGAATAGCAAGCTGGGACTTGAAGACACAACTTCTTTAAAGACATACATCTGCCAGTCAGTCTCACCATTTTACTTTTGACGAGCTCTTCAATTGCACTGACTAGTTCTGCAGCACTGGGTGTCTCGGAGCTGGTCGGCCGCACCAATAATCGAGAAGATGTCTGTGAAATGACACAAAGGAAGGAGAATCACACAATTAGCCTGGTACTTGCTCAAGGATCAAGAGACCTCCTTCATTTCTCTGTCAGACAAAGGTAGCCAACAATAACTGTCAGTGTAATATAACAGTAAGATCATCCCTTCCAACTTGGGCAACTGGAACTGGAAATTTTAAGTGACCCCCACAGAAGTTAAATGCTGGGATAAAAATTCCTGATCCTATATGCAGTAGAACTCAAGGAAGTATCTTTCATCTTGCTCATAACGCCTGACAAATGACCTAAGCCAACTCCATGTACAACAAATAGCTTGTTAATGTATTTTATTGCTGGCTAAACAAAGCAAAAACTGCAGAACAGTAATTGGAACCAAAGAGACTTGAATAAAGGAGGAAGCATAATTAAGTTAAGGAAAAAATACACCAGTAACTGAGGGGCATTTACTTCTCTAAAGGAGCTGGGGCATATTGCCCAGATTCAGATGGGAAATTGAGCTCACCATTCCTTGTGCCATCCATTTTCCCCAATGGTATGTGTAGAGCACAGATGATCTCTGGCCTCATAAGCTATAAAATGCCAGTTTATAGATACAACTGAAGGTAAAAGGTGTTCACAGTAAAGGATTCCGGGAGAGGGCCATTAAATTCAGCCTCAGTAATTTGCAAACACAGTTGTTTGCATATTACATTTATCATTAAATAACTGGAAAGTGGAAACAGGGTGTAATATGAACCTTACTTCATATTACGAACAGCACAGTGAACATCATGTAGCACAGGAGAAGCTGTCCTGCAAATGTTTCCAACAAACTGGACAAAGAAATGCCACGTATAATGACTTAACACAAGAGGTTCTGCTCAAATCAAGCATGGGTGTAACAAGGCTCCCCACAAGTCAATACAAAAAAAGAATATAGAGATTTTAGGTAGTTTGCCTTGCATTTGCCTTATTTGGAAAGGAAAACAGGGGTTGGGTAAGCAAAGGAAATACAGACAACTTTAAATGGAAAGATACGGGAACTGAGCCAAAGCAGAGACAGAACACAAGTCAACATAATGCTGCATCAGAGTTTACAAAAAGAGAAAACAAAAAGCAAAAATAATTAGTTTCATATTAACATAACTGATCTTGAAACTTTAATACCATTTATCCAAAAATTAAATGCAAACAACTTGTAAATTGCCATCAAATGCAAATCCATGAAGTGTGCAATGATTCTACTGAACAAAAGAATGCACAGTGTGCAGATGAGCTCTTAGGGGAGAAAATGGTTGTGTTATTTAGTGATATTAGACAACTCAGCATGGCCTAGCACATGATGTTTGCATGCACACCAAGAACTGAGCAATCCCACAGCTAGTGTGTCTTTTAGGCAATTGTATGCTCCTGACATCTGACTGCTGACCAGGTTTTTAAAAGCTGTGCTTGTTTTCACTGTGGATACAGAGCTTGGCTTAGCCTTACAAAACACTGTCAGTGTTGGAATCAGGCTCTGGTCAAGGTCCCTTCTCTCTGTTATTGCTCTGTGGGAATATAAGGGGTGTGACTGAAACTTCAGAACTGGTTGGTTTCCAGTTCATGTGGTTATACTGCATATTATCTGAAAAAGGAGGAGCTGCATCGATGAAGGTCTGCCTGATGACCTTTCCCATGATGTACTCTGGGAGCAGAATACAGCCCTTGCCCAGAAAACAAGGAAAGGTGGAGGGAGCAACTCAGCATGTGAAGGTGTGAGATGCTGATGGGTAGGCTGGGTAGGGAGGAAGAAACCCAGGGAGCAGGGAGTTTTCAGCACGAAGCATAGACCAGGAGCTCTGGAGAGGAAGAAGCGCTCGCAGTGAGGCACAGATGAAAGCCAAGCCTCTGAGGTCACGGAAAGGAGGAGACATTCCTTGGGATCCAAAGGAGCTGAGCAACCCAAGAAACCACCGAGCGTGGCAGGAATGTGAAGGAGGACTCCACCCAAAAGGCAGACAACCGGGAATTTGTTCGCAAGCCTTTTATTAATCAGTAACTCCATCAATAGAGCCAACTGACTTCTGCTGGGTAGAGCTTTGCTCTGGCTTCTCACTACCATGTTCCAATAGAGCATTTGCTTTAGGTACTGGAAACTGGTGATATGTCTTGCTATGTGGACTTCAGGAAGGCACACATAACCTCCCAGGCTGCCACATCAGTAGGACAGATACTGCACAAAAACAATGCACCGCAGAAGAATCACCTATTTACATGTTTTGAAAAATTATGTTATAATATTAACTTTACCATATTTTAACTTCTAAGAAGTCTTTTCTTGGAATGCATTTAAGCTACTTTAAAAAGTGTCCCAACATGCTTTTACTGCAGTGGGTGCATGTTAAGAAGTGAAAGGAAAATTTACGGGGCATTGAAAGTTGCTCAGTCTCTCTTACTCTACTGTGGTAAGGGCCTGGCTTCACACAGAAGTGAACAGACACGAACTACACAAGTGCAAACACAAGCACATCGCTTCACATAAATGTTCTTGCTGTGTAAAAAGAACTATATGAGCAAAATTCCTTTTTCTCTGGAGAACTTTTTATAAGATTTGCATACAATTTTTTTTTAATATATCACTGAAGGGATAGCAAATTTGGCAGCTTATCAGCAGGAACTTTAATGGATTTTCAGCAACATGATTTTTATCCTATTTCTAAGCCCCAAATCGAGATTATTATTTTCTAGCAATAAAATATTACCTCAACTCTAAAGTCTGGCCGATTTTTACTTGTTTTGTTTCAGGCATATTTCCCAATACATTAACTCCCTATGTCATACATTATACTTTTTCAATTCAGAAAACATGTAAGAATGACATACACAGAGCATGGGGCTTAGCCATTTTGACCCTAGCTTCAGGGATCAACGAGATTCTCATTGAAACACAGTGGTTTTAAGAGGAGTGAAAAAAAAAAAAAATAAATAAGATCAACGTTAGCAATAACATCTGCATCACTGAGAACAGTGATAACAAGACACAAAATTCATATACATTATCCAATGCTATAGATTATAAAGGTTAAAAGTTTTAAGCAGCAAAGTGGGGAGAACACAGTAATGTACAAACTTGCTGCACAAGTCCAGACTGTTTCTATTCTAACTTCTATTTTCAGGCTTGATACTTGTTTCCTAAATGTTTGATCCAGGTCAAAAATTGAAATAAGCCCCCTCAACGTATGAACATCATAACATTTAAGAAAAACAGATTATATGCAAGTAAGATCTTCACGCAGTTACCGCCTACATCCAGAATCTCATTACTGATGCAAAATTTTTTACCCTCAATTTTAATGTGCCTTTGTAAAAAACCAGCTGGATTACTACCCTTACTTGAATACTAACTTTTTAGTACACCTTTTTCTCAAAAAAGCCCCCCAAAACATCTTAGAATTGATGTGAACAGCTTCTCCTGCTAAGGCATATACATAGAAAATTTCTTTCCCCTGAACTGAGGCTATCCAAAATAGTAGGGCTTGGTGAACAGCCTATGATCTAAAAAGGTTATGTACAACTGTTAATTCCTCCAGATAAACTTCATTTGCACATAGTATTTTAACCCCAGTACCTAAAGGTATGATTATAAATCAATTACTTTATAATCACTAAATACAGCATCAGTCAAACAGATGTAAATAGGCCTGCAAACACACAGAGGACCATTTCCACATTTGAAGTGCTAGTAGAAAAAATTCTGCACTTTTTCTTTTAAAATAGAGAAGCATTGAACTCACACTCTTTCCACAGGAAACCCTTTTAACGTTGTCCAGAGTGGCATAGTGATTACTTCTGTCTACCATAGCTGTACTATGTACATGACAGAGACTTTCAGAAACAGAAGATAGATTTGTACAAACAGAGGTTATCTCAACATGTGGAGCCTTCCCTGCTTCCTCCTCCTCCTACCTTGTCATCCTGCGAGTCGGGCTGGAGAAGACTGTGTTGCTGAATTGCCATCGGAGGAGGAAGCGGTACAGCATCCGCTCCCTCTTCACCTTCCTCTTCTCCACAGCTCTGCATGCCTGAAGAGGATGACTTGGAAAGAGTGCCACTGCTCAGCCCCTCGTTCCGTCCTCTCTGTAAATAAATACAAGACATTCAAGCTGTGTCACCTGCTCAGCAGCACAAAGTGTGTTCAACATAAGCTTGTCTTGAAAAAGTCTGTTCTGCAGATTCACCTCTCTCTCAACAAGTCAAGATGATCCTACAAACACAGTGCAGTTCCGCAACAGAGGGGGGAAAAAAGCAGATGCCAAAGATAATGTTTTCAGTGTTTGGTAAAAGCAGATGGATTGAGATACTGAGAACAAGACATTCGGCTTGAAATTTACTACAGGAAAGTGTTAACAAAGCCATGCTTGCTTTCCAAGATCCATACTCCCCTAACTTAGCAACTCAAGAACTTTGTATCTACAGTACAGACCCCCACAGCAAGGCTTATAAAGGATATTTAAAAACACTACTGCAACACAAAATATTTTGTCAATTATGCCTTTGCCCCTTCCCCCATAAAGTAGTGAGAGCAAACTGCTTGTATAATTTTTACAGTTGTGTTGAAAGACAGTCCTTCCAATTATACAAAGAACTATGACGTCAAATAGCAAAAATGTTAATGGAACTGATCTTGCAGGATAATTTAACTATCTTTACAGGAAGACAGAACAGATGGTTATTGTTTTCTCCCAACTTTAAGGCAGTGGCCTTAGGTCTTCCCCTCAGTTACAGAAGTGCAGAGTAACAGATACTCCTGAAACAATGCTACAACTGCATCACAGAGGATCTTTCTACAGCCTGACATTCAAGGACAGAGGCCAATATTCCTTCCCAAACCACAGCTCCCAAATCATCATACTGCCAAACCTTTAGTCTTTTCTTTCCCTACATTTGCTGTGTAGCTTCACGGACATTCCAAGCTTGCAGCAAACTATGTCGGGAGCAAGAAAAAAAGTACTAAACAATTAACCATGCATCTAAGACCGTTTTTCTGTATGATAATTGCCAAAACTGCTAGTCAGATTCAAGCCCGGTAAAAGGGAGTAAGAATAACTATACAGCATGCCAGTGGCTGTGAAAGAAATCTTCAGTAGATGCCCCTGGTGGCAAAATCCGGAATAGTTCACAATCTCTTTCTCTCTGACGAAAACTGCCATGTTTGTTATTTGACCAGTGGTGACTACCTTTTGATTTGAAGGGCCACTAATTTTTCTGTGCTCTAACCCTTGCCTAAGGTGTAAATACAGCCTTAAGCAGTTAAATACCTCTCCCCATATCTTTACTGATCCATCAACAAGGAAATAAAAAAAATCAGCTGATTATTCCCAGAATAGGAAGCACCTTTACTCACAAACTTCTTTCCTGAGCGGGATAAGACAGTAAAGCCAAAACCAACGCTTTACTCTTCCATTTTAATTTTTCAGCTAGAGATACTTTGCCGTGGAGCTTTATTAACACTGTCAAGCAGAAGAGCATAAGCTGTGCCTGGCACAGCAGTCATCTAGAATGACATGCCATTTTGCTCAACTGCTGGACAGTCAACCGAGGGGACAACTTTCAGTTCCTTGAAAACATAAAAACAAACAAACCTCGGGAAGCTTCTCTGAACACTTACCTCTTCAACGGTTTCATCTTGTGGGGTGGCTGCACTATCATCCGAGTCCTTCTGAGAGCCCGCATCGGCACTTTTACGGACCTCTCTACTCTTCTTATGCTTGTGGGCCAGTTTTTTGACATGCCCGTCTGCTTTTCCACTGCTAAGACGCCTCACAGGACTGGTAAGCCATTTTCTCAAAGTATTGCCGGGGCGCTTGGGGCCCGGGGAGCTCTGTGCACCAATCATGTGGGGCTGAAGAGATGTTACCGAAGCAGGAGGACTGGCATCATTGCTGGAGACAGAAAGGGAGTCTGAAAAAAGAACGAGGGGAGCACTGGTGAGAAACAAGGCAAATGACACATGTAATAACAGGTATCAGATTGGAATTATAGATGAAACAACCGGATTATTTGTAAATAACCTGGCCTTTAACGAAATCACACCTATCAGTGTTCATGCTGAACGTAGCCACCCACACAGAAGCACCATTTATATTCTTACAACAGGCAAGATTCATTAAGTTGCTCCTGCCTCAATTATAATTCATACTTATGATTGCTGATACTTATGATAGTGGATTATATGTTCCATGTAATCTAACTTTATGGGATGATATGCCTGTTTTATCTTTTAATGTATACTGCTTTGAGCATAATTGTGAAGAGTAAAAATAATTGCCTCAATGAGATACATAAATTATCTTTCAAAGGCTGAATTTTATTACAAATACTCCAGTTACTTTCAGCATATATTTACTTCCCCTACTCTTGGGATAGGGGGGAAGAAGAATCCAGAAAACAGCTAAATGTCTGTCCTTTGCTTAAATCTTCTTGAAGTTTTGGCCATTGTTGTGGTTTTTTTTTGTTTGCTTGTTTGTTTTAAAAAAAGGCACAGAACATCAATGTTTAAAAACCCATTTGCTCAAATCTCAGGATCAACAGTATTTCTCAGCATGACAATGGCTGAAGTTCAGTAGTCAAACAACGGATACACTTTTCTCAAGCCATGGTTATACGTGTATGAGGGCAACACTACTTTCCTACCAAGGCTCCTGTCACTTGAACTGGACCTAACACTGGCTAGTTATTGTGAGACTATGTTTCTTTCCTAACTCCAGTAATTCTGTTTTCCTAAAAACATACTTCTTTCTGGACATGTTCTTGTAACACCACTCCTATGAATATTATGTACTGCTATGGCATTAACAAGACTCTCCTAAGTTGTCAAATATGTTGGGGTTTTTTTTCCCCCTTGTGTGTGCACTTTTGTAGATAGATAGTTTATATAAGGATGACATAAATAATGTTTTGTTGAATGTTTCTACTGCTGGGAATTGAATGCAGTGCTTGTGTTCCTTCTTGAAGCTTGACACAGATGTTCAGGTCACCTCTTCTGGCAGCTTTTCCATAAGAGGCGTACTGCCAGTCTGACCAGAGGTGGTTTGAGTTTTGTAGAATAAGATGGTCACACTGATGTAGCAATGAACTTCATTGTAAACACCCAAATTCCTTGGATCTACACACAAGTATGTGAGCCTGCTCTGCTTCCATAGAGCATTAAGTGCAAATTATGGCTTTGAACTTAGATGGGGAAAGAGACATAAAATGTGAATGTAGTAAGTTAGGACTTTTTATTTTCCTTCACTTTTCAAGCTGCTCCAAAAAGCACATCCTTTCCTTGGAATGCAACAGGCTGTTTGTCAAGGTTTTTTTTAATTCTAATAAAACCCAAATGGGCACATGACCATTAGGATACATCAGCTCTGTTGCCAAGAAATCCTGTAACTTATACTGTATGAACATATACATAACAATTATTATTAACCACCACTTTCATCATGTTTCCATAAAACAGAAGATAAACAAAGTCTGTAAAGCATACTTTCAACCCAAGCAGCTAGCTGTGTGCTGCACAGAGATTAGGAGATTTCCTATTATGTCACTAACCTGTTTTCAAGGCTTTAAGTAATGGGTACTACCAAAACCAGATGCAGTTATACCCATTGGCTTTGTCTCTAAATCTGGGGATAGCAGTTCTACAGAATTACCACAATATTTTCTTCTTGAAGCAGGAAACATAAGGAAGAAATTAATTATAACAATGGTTTTCAACTTGCAATCTGAGTATCCCTCAAGGCCCCAGATTACTGCTTAAGGGTCCTCAGCACATATGCAAGAAAAGCAAGCCTACTAGCCATCAGGATCCACATCACAACAGATTTTTAACTTTATTTAAAAAAAAAAAAAGTGGTCTGCTTATTAAAAAAATTCCAAACAAAACTTCCAACCATCTGCAAGCTCTCTACAGGAATCCAAACAATCTCCTATTAAACCTTTGTAATAAATTAGTTTGACTTTTCTTTCACCAAACTCATCTTTACCTTTATTTTACCATGCATATTTTTATCAGATACTTTGTTTCAGAAATCACAGCAATCATTGGCTGACGGGTATAACGATGAATTACTTCTACCATTCTGGTAGTGGAACACAGAAGAGAAGAAAAAGGTGCTGGTGTTCTTGTAAATAAGTTTCTAAAAGCATAAACTAAATGCTTTGTTTTCAAGACTCACAAGCTTGATGGTGTTAACCACTCAGCCAAATTTTTCTTTCATTTATATATATTTTTTGTCCCTATAATGGTTCATACAAGTTCCTTCTCTACAAATAAAACAGAGTATATTCATATGGTTATTAAAAAAAAAGGCAATTAAGCCTTTTCAGATGTACACCATGTACTCTTTTGTATTTGTGTATCTGTTTCATCTCTCTCCTTCACAATTACACCTTTCTAAGAAAAAGGCAATATGGTAGCGCAGTAACTGATTGCTTAAGATTTACTTTGACATAAACATGTCTATTCTTAAGCATGTAACATGCTTGCAGTTAATAAACCTGTTTTTCTTTTTATAAAACCTCTGTTCCACCTCCTCATCTCATCCATCCTTTTGACAACCAACACTTAGCAACTACCAAATTTTTTGTAAAGCTGAATAGTACAATGCAGAGCCCCTGAAATTGTGGGAGACAAGTTTTTTGTCTGACTGAACTTTTGCTGTTATCACTCCTACTCTCAACCCAAGTCAGCCAAGACTTTGTGGGCAGGAGGAGGGAAGAGAGCAGGAAGAAAAACCTCCACTCCGCTCAACTGGAGAGGATCTAAGAGATGAAACAATGTTAGCCAGACATGTTTCACAGCACATACTTTAGCCATAGCCTCCCACACAGCATTAGTTTTCATTTGGCATGCAGCATGTAACTGCTTCTCATCTTCTCTTCTGCACGATATAAGTATTATTAGGGCTTCGGGGAATCATAAAAGTGGACAAAGTGTAAGCAATACACTAAATGATAGCACTGTTCCACTTTGCTCTTTAAAACATGAAGGCACTAGGAGAAGGAAAAACTTAAAATGAATAAGAATACTGCATATATTGAATTTTATTAAAAAGGGCGATTTTTTTTTTCTTTTAAATAAGAGAGGTTTAAAATCACTACTGTTTACCTACACAGAATATCAACCAAGCCACCAGCCTCTTCAGAGATAAGAGCCAATTTTTTTGTCCCTCCTTAAATTTGCAGAAAACATCCCCACAGCATCATAGGTCAGTGTTAATACTCACTACAGATACTCCACACCAGTATTTTCCCAGTGAGACCCTTTACCATCCATTTCCCATTGTACCCCAGCTGACAGGGGTCCAAATTCTCACTCTCATCCGCTTTCTCAGAAGACCAGTTATAATACTAGGGCACAGTCGTGAAAAAACGACTCAAGTCATATATTTAAGGTGCTCAAGTTCATATATTTAAGTAGAGGCATTGCCAGATCCAAACATTAGGGAATATCAGTATCCAATACAGGCATTTTCAAGAGCACAGAAAGACCTTTCACCTTCACTATGAGAACAACCACACGGGTATGTCTTATTTCCCCCTGCCCCACCAATTTATCACTACTTCTATCTATCCAATTAGGGATACAGACTTGGTTTGATTGATTACCGTGCTTGGGAATGTTTACACTAAATTGGCTTTGTTTCCTTTATGACTACATTGCAAATTGTTTTTCTAGGATTGCTCAAGAATAATTTATCACTAAAAACATGCTAAGAGGAAAAAGGAGTATTCAAAATTAAACCAAGAACAACATAGACTTTTAAAACCAAAACAGATGGAATAAATTTGGGATATGCTAAACCCAACTGTGTTTCTAGTACAGTAAACTTTCTAGTGAGTGTCAGATTCCCTTTTAGAAAAAGATAAATGCAACAGATGGCCATCTCGGAGAGAAAAAAACAACCCACACATATAACCATCACACACAGCAACACGGATCCAACAAGAAACTATCAAATTTAATAAAATCACTATTTGCCTAAGGAGAGTCTGCTTTGTAATTCAATAAAGTATTTTAAAAAAACCGAATGGATGGGCTTTGTTTTATAATTCATAGCCACAACAAGGCGGCATTTAACTGCCATTTCTCTCGAGGTAAAAACCACATATGTCGCTCTGTTGGTGAGGTCAGAGAGTTCACTTAGAGTCCATAAATATATTTTGAAGCTAAAGAAAAAGGGCAGGCAGCATGGGTTCTGACCCCCTCAAACTAGAAGATAAAGTTACCTCCCAACAAACAGGCAAATTTTTGAAACTGGAAGGGAAATGGGAATTCTCATTCTAGTCTCAGCTTTCTTAACGCTAGAAACATACACATCTGTGATTAATAAACTGGTTTTTTCCCCTAAAATATAAATCAGCCATGTTAAGCTAGTTGATGACTCGAAAGACTCTGCTTCATATTAACTATTTCCATATTGCTGTTTTTTAGAGTTTTAGTATTTACACGGGGAGCAAGGGGCTACAAAAACCTGACTTCCTAGCCCACAGAATGAAACTGAATGAACTTCCAAAATGCTGCAAAACTGAAAATAAAAACACTTCAGCATCTCTGGACTATGAAACAGGGATGGGGCAAGGAGTGAAAAATGGAGCAAAGCAAACCTAGTAACCCCAACTGGCATGTCAAACTGCCACTGCAGACCCGCCATCCACCACAGACTTTGAGGACCAGACCCCACAAAACCCATCACATGGGGCAATTAACTGGCTGATCAGTAAAATTTGATGCAGGTACATTATGAATATTTGAGGGCTTCTGAAAACAGCTAGAGTTCAGAGATCTCCCAAACCCCTATCTACCTACAAACACACATGCCCCAATCTGAGCCATGTCAATGTACCATCAGAGGAAGCAAAAAGGGCTCACAAGCATCTAATCACAAAAGCCCATAAAACCCCACCCGCATACACAGTCATCACTTGTTGCTAGGTGAGATGGGGAAAGCTTGGAAGGAAAAAAAAAAAAAGAGTGCAAGGTTTATTTTATTTGTGGACGCAGACATGCACGTTTCTGCCTGGGAACTGCTTTTGAAGTACAAGGCTATCAATCTGCCATGTACAAGACCATTCAGATACTTTTGTATGTGTCAGAAATTTTATTTCTCTTTTGCTGGGTATCCTCTTTAGACTAGACTGCAGAAAGCCAGTACTCAATGCATAAAAGAAAATCCTTCAATCACATTTGTGTTTGGAGTGGAACAAACACGCTGACTCTTCATCTCAGGTCAGCAAACCTTTCCTGACTTTTATTTCAAGTTATTCACGGTGCTGAAATACAATTTTGTAGTATTTTCACATTTAAATAATTTCACGTGCATTACAGATTGCACACAGAGAGAGCTGTGAACCCGTCAACCACTATCTAGGAGCTAAACATCAACAAAATTTAGGTGGAAAAACCCCTTCCTCTTACAACTGCTGCATAGCTTTGCATCCACACTTGTTTCCCCCCCATCATCCCTACCTTTTTTTTCTTTTTTTTTAAAACAGGAAGAAGGGATGATACTGTGCCAGAAAAAACTTTCCCAGATTAACAGAACTAGTTCTGTTTGTGCTCCCTGGAATTCAGACCACAGGGATACAAACCTCACAAACCTCAATTTTGTATATTACTACAAGCACAAGGCAGCACTGCAGAACGGGAGACTGGACTCTGTGGGGCATTTCATTCTTTGCAATAAGCTGTTATTCTCTCCTGTTTCTAGAGAGAACTATATTTTGTGTCACAAGTGGGAAGTATTAAAAGTTTCTCACACTGGTTAAGTTTAGTTTCACAGTTTGTGAAAACCACAAGCTTTTAATAGATTAAATCTCAGCTTCCCTGTACACATCTTATATTATAACAGGCAACATTTTGATCTCAGCTCCCCTCTTTTGACCACCTGTTTGCTCAGATTTAAAGACAGCTCATCCATGTGCCTGGTAGGACATAGCAAGGAGAGATTTATGTTGTTTAGCACTGTTTCTGAGTCAAGCTCTCACTCTATGTCAGTGCACTGAGCCACCCTCTCTTATCTCTCTACTGATCAAAGCAAATGTCCTTATCATTTAAATATGATTATCTCCTTGAGGAAGGGGGAGTGTATTTCTACTAACCACTTATTGCACAGGGTCTTGCATGCTTTTACATAAGTGCTAATTAATGGAAGCCCACATTCTAATTTTCAAAGTTTTCTCCTTTTTGTGCACAATCTTCAGTGAGTTTCTTTGGGCCAGCCGGGGCCATCAATTAAGCTACTTACCTCTTGCACTTCACCTGTGACTCCTGAGATGTGACATCAATTTACATCACCATAGAGCAGCACATAAAATCCATTTTTCTGCAGAGCTACAACAGGCAAGATACTCACTGAGGGATTTAACTTACACACAGTTAACTCCCTCAAAGGGGCTGATACATCATGTAATTAAAATTAAGGTGACATCCTTCTTTCACTAAATAGTTGTGAAAGTTCTTCAGTGCAAACAGAGAAAGAAAATAAAGACAAATACTGCTTTTCTATATTAAAAAGCAAGTTTTCCCAGTTTCCCTTCAAATACAGTAGCTTTTAACATCAATTTCTCACTGAGATGTTTCACAAAATCTCAACTACATCATCCATTCTCAAAGTGGTGGGTGTTTCGGAGCTTTCCTAAAGAATCATGATATTTTTAGAAGTCTTATTTATATGCTATTTTTGCCAGATGCCTAGCATGAGCAACATCCAACTACTTTAGAGTGACCAAAGTAGAAGAACAGATGAAGGCACAGCCCATCCACTCCCTCCTCAAGAAGAATGGTTGCCACAGGAGCAGCAAATGGCAGGAACGACTGTGTTCCAAGCTCAGGAACACTAGGTCCACGCTAGGTTGAGTGGTAGAAGAGCTGCACATAACTTCTCACCTCTAGCCTGCTCCCCACTACTGCTGAGGCTCCTTAGTTTAAGATCTCAGCCCATGAAGCTGGTTGAGGGCACAACACAGCTCCTGGAGCAGCGGGAGCTGGCAGCGTTTGCTTCCTTCTAACTGCTCCAAGTTCCAGCCTTTAAGAAAGCCAAGCAGCTAGCTGGTGGGGAGAAGGGAGGGCTGAGCCAAAGAAGGAAAAGAGTGAAGCTTTGGGTCTGGGCCTCGTAGGCAGCGCTGATGCTTAAGACACTAAACAGAGAATTTTGCTGATTGTTGACAAGCTATTTGTCTCCCGCATGCTGTGTGCGACCTACTTTTGAAGAGCCCTGCTGTGTGATGTTAGCAGCAAAAATGCGGCTCTGCTCTTGGTGGAGAGCTGTGTGTCACATACTACAAATAGGAACCACGACTGACACAAGATTTGTGATAAGCAGTTTCAGATTTTAACTGGGGTAACTGTAACTGCACAATCCATTTTCACTCATCTGTTACTGAGCTGCAGGGTTTTATCATCTGCTACTTAAACTTTTGCTGCAAAATAATTTTTTTTCCCTAGGAAATGGAGAAAAATAAATGCCAGTCCTGGAAGCACAGCAGCATATCTGATACGCTGTGTGCGTCAGTCCAGAAGAGGAAGATATGAGCAGATATGAAACAAAAACATCTATATCAATATAGATAACAGACTAGCCAACTAAAGGGAAAAAAAGATGTGTTCAGCAAGTCCTCAGCTCTACTGAAAGCAGAGAAAGACTAGAGGGAAGGGAGGGAGAGAACCAAGTCTGCATAAACTACATTAGGAAGAACCACAATTACAGATGTTATTTAAAGCAACACATTTCACGCTTCCCCGTGCAAAAGCTCAGCAACACTGAGCATCCCAGGAGAAGGAATTTGTCCCATGCAGGTTTCAAAACATCCTCCACTACTCCAACTAAAAGGCTGCATTTTAACTAGGTTATTACAAGCAAGTTCGACCCAGTATGATCTCTAAAGGAAATAGGGGATGCACAGTTCTACCGGTGCACTTCTGAAATTGAGAATATACACACGGATATTTTCACCACTCTTATATAAGGGATAAAACCAAACTTCACAATTATGAAGACAAAACCCAATCATACATAAAATCAGCATAACATGCAAGCCAACATTATTACTTTTTTTCCTTTTGTTCAGGAGTTTGAAAAAATTTGAGGAAGTAGATGTATTTTATTCTCTCTTTTCCAAACACCTTAAAAATTTCCAACACATGAGAAAACCCCCCCAAAATTTTCAAGTAAAACTGAGAGAATATAACAAGAGTCACTTTGAAACACAAAGGGTAGCTACCAATAAAAATTGCTAAGCATATCTTCAAGCTATTATCGAGTTTCAAGAACAAATGATACAAAAGAATGACTTGATCACATTTTGTTTTAAAACCCCAAGTTATTAGACCATTAATAGTTTAGATTATTAGAGTATTAAAAAAACCTACTTTTTTCCTCTTCACCTAGTGCAGTTACATGTTAACTTAAATACACATACTAATCCAACAGCAATTTTAACAGTCTTTTCTTCTTTTCCCCCATCCTCTTGATTCAAAGCAGAAGAGTTCATTAGAACAACTAGCGATTGTTTGGAGCCACAGCTTTAGCAACAGCTGTACAAACACATCAATCTCAAGCTAGGAACTCTGCCATAAGCTTAATAATAATAATACACTCATATCATTTAGCTTTGGGGCTATATAATAACTTTGGTCATTTTCTCTTTCCAAATGTTATACTGCTGTAGCTCTCAAAAAATAAATTGTGAAAGTACTTAAATGAATTGTGAGGGAAGATGGAACAGCTAAAACAGTGACAAAAATTGGTCTTCCAAAATTCCTATACAAAAAAAAGACATTTCCTTCTTATCCAAATAATTGATCCTTCTGCTAGCAATAGAAACTAACAGTACTAACATCACTTTGCATCGTAAAATGTTGAACGCAGAACTTTTCAGTGCACACACTACCTGGAGCATTCATGAGCGGAGCCAGGCCCTTGCAGCCATGGCAGCCTCCACACCACGTAACGAGGTGCCTGTAGGTGATGACAGACAACTTCCTCCGACTTCAGTCTCACCTCAATAACTACACTATCAAGAGCAGTCTTAGATTACAGTGATTGGAAACTGAACTGGTTTTAAACTTTTTGTCTTCGGAGGGAAATGTAACCTGAGCGATGCAAGGAGAGCACAGATGATTTTAATAAAGGTTAGTCACACTGGAAATGTAGATTTTTTTTTTTTTAAAAACTGACTTACAGTCAAGGTTGACTAGCAGATAGATAGCTATTGAAAGTCATAATGGTAAACTTCTGCACAGATGCTTTTTCAGGATGAAGTATTTTAAGGAATTAGGAAAGGGGAAGATACTCCTCCACAACTTCCTCAATCAATAAAGATTAAGTTAAAAGGGGAAATATAACTCCTTGGTATAGTTGTATTTTAAAACAAGCAAACTGTAAATTAATGGAAGACATTTACTTTTGATCTCAATGTGCAATTAAAATACACTGAATACTGAAAATTGAACCTATCACTGCCACGTTCGTTAACTTGATTACAGTCTCTTTAGGAATAACATATGCACTGCTGAATTTTATTTGGCATGATCAAGGCCACGTCACACACAAAAAGCTACATTTTGCTGTGCAACTTTTCTGTTGGTTTTATTTCCTTCGATTATTCCCAATAAAGGCTCAGGAGGAAGGCGATGTCGTGAACTGCCTTGCCCACCCAGTCATCTAAATCTCAATTCCTCAAATCATTCCTCAGTTCACATCCAACTCATAGTACCTAAGTGGCCACAGGATCATGACAGAGCTGTCCAAAACTCATTTGGAAGTAGGAACCAAAAGGAAACAAAACACGAACCAAAAAGAGCTAACGTGCTTCTTTTGAAAGGCAATAAACTAGAATGCTCATTACTTGCTTTAATTAGACATGAAGTAGGGGGGTGGAAGAGGGAAACTGGTATCAATAATAACTTCTACACAACAATACTGTTACAGTAAATTACCTTCAGGTTACAGACTCAACTCTAAGCCTAAATTAAAGGGGGAAAATTAGTTATATGGGGGAAACAAGATAAAGAATTTCATTAGCTTTATGCCTTTTTCTATTGAAAAGACATTTCTTCTTTTCATGAAGTCCCCAGCACTCCACACCATGCATCCAGACAGTGAATCTCTATGAAGCTCTGTTTTTAGAGCAAACTACCCCATGTAGTTGGATTGTTGGGTTGGTTTTTTTTAACCACTCATTAAGGAAATTTGACTGGAGGTGTTCAATCCCATGCTCAAATGCAAGGATAAAACAACAACAAAGAAAACTGATTTAATAAACATACTTTACTAATCTCTGTGAGGAAAACCAATCCTTATAGGGAAGGATTATTGATGTTGGCTTTTTAAAGCAATATGGATTATAATTAACACTATCTAAATCCTGTTCTTCACATTACCTCCACGAAAAGCAGAGAGAGAGTCAGCGCAAGCCTTGGTGAGCAAATTCAATGGATTGTTGCAGCTGCTTGTAGCCACGTTCAAAGGCAGATTATGAACACATTGTTCATTACTAGTCCCACAATGAGCACCTAGAGGAAACTTTCATTATGTAAAGTGATAGCTCATTCTTATGCTGCTGCCTCACTAAAGTAATTTGTCTAAAATAGAGGTGTAACATAGCAAGAGGCAAATTAAATTGAAATATGAGCTAAGGCAGTTTGGCTTTATTTAGTTTAAGCCCATCCATTCAATGCAGATTTTTCAACCATGATATGCCTCAAATGTTTCATTACAGGAATGTTCTGAGAGAAGTGACAAGCAGGTAAAGAGGCAGCCATTATTTGTCCTGGTATGTAATCAAACTTCACCCTTCTTTTTAAAGTTCTGTCAATTTTTCTAGTCTCTGTCTTTCTCTCCCTCTCTCTCAGAAGCCTTCTTGGTATTAACTACTTATTTTCTCATCATCTTTTTTGAAGTTAAATCTAAGTTATTCACTGCTTAACATTTTGAATATACTTTACTAGTGATATACAAGAATATAGTCATCTTAGCAAAATCCAAAAAGGCTTATATAAAACCGTTTTTTTATTATTACTGAAATGAGGTTAAAAATCCTTATATTCTGAAGTTTGCATTATAAACCAAGCATTTCCTACAGAAGAGCATACATTTTCCTTTCACATCTTTCAAAAGTTTTTAAAACTAGGACCTTAGTAGCTGGCTTGAGATGGAGCTGAGGGTAACAGATCCATTTTAAATTACTCGATTTTCATGCAGTACTTATACAAGGTCAGAGCCAAAAACACTGCAGTGAAAGGAGCAGGCTTTGAAGGACTGGAGGCAGAAGGCTGCCTGGGGCTAACTCCATACACACCATACACAGCCTCTGCTGCTCAGATCTTGGCTTACTTCACAAAGCAGGTAACCCACCTGACAGCTGCACGAATGAAAATATGGCATTTTCAAGTGACTAAAAAGTATACCCAAATTATGGGAGACAAAAATTCAAAGTAGTTCAGGTGAAATTATGGATAACTGTAGATCTTATCAGCTTCCTCAAGCAAAAAAAACCCCTAAACTTCAAATCTGCAGACTCACGAGTGGGGTTGGCAGCTATGAAAGGACATCAGTATTTCTCTTGCATAAGCTCCTACACCTTAAGTGGTGGGTTTTTTTTTTCTTTTTTCGGGGGTGGGAGAGATGAGTATAGCATTTTCTGCCAGATCATTACCCTGGTCTGACTGCCTGCATGACTGATAGCATTGGCGTAAGAGAAGTAGCTGAATCCAAGTGCAAGCACAGGGTAAATAAGCTATATAATAAGGTATCTAACACATATTTCAGTTTTTACTAACGAAGAAACAGCACCTTCAGCTAACTGTCTTGCAAGTCCTGCAGCCTAAGTATTCAAAAAAGCCATGCTGCAGGAACAGCGAGGAAGGACATACAGGTCAGGAAAGCAGCACCTTTGCATACGTAATATATAGCTGATACATGAGCTCAGTTTCAGGAGGATTTTTGTTGCATGCTCTTGGTGGAGATGGAAAAGCACACACAGATGGAAGCTGTTAAGTATGTGGCTGTATTCTAGAAGAATAGACTTTCAAAGTGTAGAGGTGGATCTACGCCAAGAATTACACCAACCCATTAGTAATACTGGACTCTCCCACTGCATCCTCTGAGTCTGATCCTCAGAGACCTCTTATCCTCTCTTGGACACCATTTGCTAACAATTACTATATAGTAAAAGCATCCTGCTTTATGGATGAATTATTTCTGAGGCTTGATATATCATCAAATGTTATGAAAGAGGAAAAAGAAAGCTAGTTTGATTCATACACATTCTTTTAAGCAATCCATTGCACATATAATAAATGTATTTCTTCAAAGCCAAATGAGAACTCTCTCTACTCCTGCAACCACCTTTCCTGATCCAAACCAGTTCCCAGATGGTTAATAACTTCAGGATAAATTTTAGGTTTGTAGCTTTATTTCCTGGACTTCATCCATGAGATTTGCCTCTTGAATTTCCCAAGTGAAATACAGACTCACATGAACCACTTAGGGACTGAAACACATACATCCTATTGTTTCTTCTAGCTCATAAGGCAACTGAAAAAAGATGTTGTTACTTCCAATATTCAGTTCCAGACAAACTAGTTCAGCACTCTCTCCAGCCAGATAACCATAAACAACTTTGGTATTTATTCACAGTTGTCTCAAATGAAGAGCATCTTAAACTGACAGGAATGGGTGGAATTACCATGAGAATTGGTTTCCTCCTGCCATCACTGCTGCTTTCTCCAACTGATGTCAGATAAAGGCAAAAATACAATACTTATTTATTAATTTTAGTAGTTTCTTGCCAATTCATTACTTAAAGCCCTATTCTCTTTCGCCCTAAATCTGAATACATTTTTCTTCCTTCAGACTTCATGAATACATGGGCAAAAAACTCAGATCATTTAATTAAACAGGAGCACACAATTACTAATTGCACATGTACATACTCTAAAATTTTAGTGAAGAATAAACCAAATTTTTCAATTCCTTAAAAATTCTTTAAGCAAAGTCAAAATCTCAGTGAGTAAATTCATGCACTGGAGTACATTCTGAATATTCACCTAAATCCCAAATTGACAATTTTAAGTTTGCAGTGGCCAGAAGTACTACAGATATAATTTTTACTCTTTCCAGTTTAAGAGACAGCATAGCTGCAGTTATACTGGGGCATGCAAGCAAGCTTTGTTCCCCTATTATGAAAGGCTATTGAACCTCCTTAGAACATGGTCTGTACACATGGACATCTGTTTTTAAGAAACAGAGAGAACAATGAAGAATGTTTGTGAAATCATGTATGCTTGCCAAACAAGACTTCGTACATGTCTATGATCTTAATTTACGGTAATAATGGAAAGCATCTCACTGATCAGGATTGACTACACCCAGCACTTTAAAAAACATGTTTTATAAAAATTCTTTGGAAGTAAAAACCAGATAGATTTGAGCCTGAGTAACCACTGCAGCAACAAGAGTTCAAAAATGAAGCATACGAGCTCCAGTGAAGAGAGGAGAATGCAAAGCAACAGAAAGGGGAAAAGACCCTTGTCGTTCCATTAACAGACCTCCAGCTGAACTAGGTAGTCATAGCTCTGAGTGAGCAAATATAGCTCTGGGTGTAAAATATTTTGCTGCAAAGCTTTCTATCAGTTGATAGGCTGCAAAGCCTATCAATTATTATTTGTAATTGACTCCTTTCACCTCCACCTCCCTCTAATACACTCTGTACTTGTTTACTTTTAAAAAGTGGAATAATCGTTGTTTTAGGATGCGATTGTGCAGCACAGGGGGCTACGGAGCAGTTTTCTGAGTACAGAGCTCTGTTGCTGGGATCAGAGATGATAGTCTGCTAACATTAACTCCTTCTGGCTGGTACTCTGATGCTCTGTTACCTTTCAAGGAATTACTGAGAGTTATTACCATTCCACTGACACGCCACCCTATCTTCAGACATCCTCGATAAGATTACTTTCCATTACACCCTTGATTTCATGTTTGCAACCCTTCTATCATCCTCCCTCTCCTCTCAGTCCATCGGTAACAGCAGGTTAGATACTAATAAATGAAGTAAGATTGTACCTTGCCTTTTGCTGCTTATTTTAAATGTATGCTCAGAGCACCAGGTATGTAAGACCTGAACCTAGCTACAAACAACTTGCATCTGAAAAGGAAGCATCCCAACAGCTGCATCAGCTCCAGACACCGAAGGTTAACACTGTTTAACCCTGCAGACATTTATGACTGTTACATATGAGAATCGAACTTTTTCTGCAGCAACACTCCAAATACCAAGAAAATTTTCATTTCCTGTTAAAATTCTAAAGGAAGAGGAGAAGACTCAACAACAACTGAGTTTAACATGAACATCCCTACCCTAACCTCTGTGCTTCTGCAGTTGATACTGAAACAGCATAGCTTCCCTCCATATTACATGTCAGAAACAACGATGAGTCTAAAAAAGTCACAGACCAATCTATTTTCCAACCACCCTTTCTTTTCAAGCTCTATTCCCAAAACTAATACTTCTCAACAATAATTTAACAAAAGGGATAAAATATGCTGGGTTGTTTAATATCTAACAGCAACATACTAAGAAACTTTCTGCTAAGCTCTAACAACAAATTACTACCATTAATAACATTTCACAGAGCAAGTTACCATTTTTCATTTCCCCAGTTCAACTTAAAAAAAAGTAGCACATGCATTTTACATGCTTTTTCTGAAAGAGCTTACTGTACAGCAGCATCCCAGCAGTTTACAGAGCAGAGCCATTCCATAACTGCTTGTTTTCCCATACAGGTCCTTTCTGTTATACTCTGCTTTTTCTTTTTTTTTTCTTTTTTTTGACTGTGGTCAGAGGGAGGGGAGAGTAGAGCAAAGAGAAGGAGAAGAGAAAGCACCCTACAAAACTGCTATGTAGATTTGAAAACATTACCCAACCAACCTTCCTCCTCCCAGCCCATTATCTCTATTGCATATATCTGTACCTAAATCCAGGATCCAGTATTTACAGCCACTCGGCTGCCCGTTGCCACAGCAGGTAGGATTTACTGAGTGAAGCGATCCCAGAGTGTCAGTCTGTTTAATCCTGTTTGGCATGGTGAGGAGTCAGCTGTTCCGATACCCACAGCTTACAAACAACCTACTTGCCCGCACCCCGGAGATGCCTTACAGCTTCTCCTGAAGATGTTCACCCAGATAACGTTACAAGCAATGCCATCAGATTAAGGAAGTCGCTCTTATCTTCTCAGTCTGGTTTAGCCCCCTGCCCTGCCGTCAGAGCAGCTCCTCTCCTCTAAGGATGCTCTCCTCTGACTCACTGAGCACAGTTCCACTCTTTAAATTCACATGTGGGAATAGCCAGATGCAGCAGATTACACTCTACCGTAACTACCCTAATTGAGGCCCAAGTTGATCTTAAAAAGTACAGCAAACCAGCTATTTTTCCTCTCAGCCTTCAGTCTAATACCTCCACAACACTTTATAGTAACTGGAATGCACAAAACCAACATTTAACACCTCTATTTTATAGTGCATAATTATTTTTTAATGCTTTAGCTAAAGCCAGAAATACAAAAGAGACGGACATTTTCTGCTCAGCTAAACCATACAGCACTTGGAACTTTCCTTTTCCTTGACAAAACCTGTACCAAACCACAGATTCTGCCTTTACCTTCCATCACCTCTTCAGTCTTGTTTGTGAAAAAAATAAAATCCAAACACTAAGAAATCCACACCTTTTAGACAAATTTAAGATCTTGCCCTGTTTTAAATTACATTTCAGATCTTTTCACCTCTAAGCTCATATTCTGCAAGATAAATTTCTAGTTCATCGAGCTGTCTTCCTGTTCAGTAAACTGAAATTTTGTGTACTTTATTTTTTCTCTATGTATTCTTCACCCAGCATGCCGCACAATCATTTGTTCATAAATAATCATTTATGGTGTTTTTTTAGCTAAACACTTTACCAACCTAGAAAATGTATTTCGTTTCCTCCTCTGAACACCTCATCATGTAATTTTAAAGGACATACAAAAAGCTACATTCACTAGATAAATAAACAGCTATGAAGCCAAAGCAAGGATTAAATTTCTGTAAAAACAGATATGAAATACTTTCATCATATTGTCATGAAAAAAAGAGCCCTAAAATGAGATTGAACAAACAATACTGTAAAATACAAAAGCATGTAGGGAGAAAGAAGAAAATAAAGCCTTGAGGGGGTTGCCAATGATAACAACACAAACAAATGCATGTAATGAAAGGATAAATGGGAATTTTATGTAGAGCTAATAGCATATAGGGTCCCAGAGTCAAAGGCAGTTTATCATCAGCACTTAAATTTGCTACACACATACTATCCCCTTTGTACTATTCAAGAGCTGTGCTCACCCTCAACTGAGACTAAAGTTTTGCTTTCTTCACATTTCTAAGGAAAGCCACACTATTCTGAATTAGTTTCTCCTTCATAGCCTCCTACACTGAAACCATTAATTCTGATTCCTGAACATTTTTCTTCTGACCCAAGTCGACTTTCAAATGACACTGAATTCCTAAGTGGGGAGTGAAAAAAAGCAACAGCAGAAAAAAAAAAACAAACCAAAAACGTTTCTTCAGGATAAGTGTTCTTTATAGTTTGCCACCTGTGGTGAGACTTCCACTAAGGCTAGTTTATTCTTCGTGAAATTGTAGAACATCTGAAAATGATTCTAGTTTCTGGTTGAGTAAGAAAGAAAATAAATGAAACAATCCCTTTCCTCTACTACCCAACAGTTCCCACGGACATCGAGCATACTAAAGAATATCCAGCCATTCTTACTGCAGTTAAACTCCCATATCTTTAACACTTAGAAAAAGTTAGTGCGGTTATCAATATACCTTGGACATAGTGATTTCCATATATAAAAAAGCTTCTGATTAAAACACAGCAGAATTTTTACTGCGTTTGGGTTGGACTTGTTTTGCTTTTTAACTGCATGTAGACTGACCTTATAACACCAATAATATATGCAGGAAGATACTTCAAATGCTCTGGGGACCACAGCCTTTACAGCGTGCTATTGCAAGAAGTTCTTTTGTTCCTACTCAATCAAACACCATAATTATCTTCAGATTTTGCTTTGGACCTTTCTCTCTCAGTAGACAAATCTCACAAGTCAATCAAGGTGATGGGGGAGAAAGAATGATTATGTGAAACACTTGATAACCATGTAACCTGTGAAATATGTTTTAAGAAAAAAGGATTATGGATATGCAGTTGTCTTTGGTGTATGCACAACGGTTGTAAAAAGCAACTGCTCCACAGGCAACTCTGGAGCAGAGACTGCAGACTCCACATGAACATGCTGCAGAGTCACTGAGAGTATTAGGTAAGAATTTGATTGAAAAACACCTCAGTGCACATGCAAGAGCTACAACTTTCTTATGGTCCAAGACTGAAAGCTCAGAACCTGTAACTTCTCCTACCAAACTTCATGCAAAAGGGAAATGGCTTCTACATCACAAACCCAGCATTTCTTAATTCAACATGCAGGGGCTATTATTTATTAACACTATTATGTTAGATTAAACACCTGAAGATGTATCTTGATTCTCAATTTCCATCTGAGAGAGTGACCTGAATCAATATACGTAATTCTAAGCTCAAACAAGCAGCCTATTTAATGCCTTTCTACGGCTTACTTCAGGCTTGACCACAAAGCTCTCTTTGTCCTTTAATTCCATCAGGTTTTCTGTATTCCAGACCCTTATCCTGCATTAGCTCTCCCTGTCTGCTAGACAGTTCTTCCTGTGGCTCCTTGCATCAGCAAGTTTTTGCAGGAACTCATCCTTGGTAATAATGAACCCATCAGGAAATCTTAATTCTGAAGGCAAGAATACATCTACACGGCTTTGCCTTTAGGCAAAGGTCAGTGCAGGACAGAGCACAAGGTCAGTGCAGAAGAGGCTGGATTGCACGGCGTGTTGCACAGCAGCACTGACCTGCATCCCCTTTCACCCTCTGCTTCAATATCCGTCGACCCCAGCCCAATGGGACAACAAACTTGGATCAAACCAGCAAAGAAAAAAAGCTCATACACTAACTCATGTCATTTGACAGCATTTAATTTTTTTTTTTTAAAGTAAGAATTACCTGCTTCTTTTTTTCACCTTTCCTGCGTAAAGCAGACATGAGTTTTGCTGACTACACGTTTTATGCAATTTCCTTTTAAAAAGTAGACAGTTATCAGCTGAAAGCAAAGCACTGATGAAAGGCTCTTCAGGCCTCCAGCAATTGAAGACATTTATCAGTTACTTAAACTTGTCACAAAATAAATGTCCAGGTGAATGATTCATCAATGACTATTTCATGAAGATTTTAAAATTCCAGGCAGAAGAGCCTTATCACTTTTAAGACAACATTTTGTAAGAAAGACTACCTCCCAGTGAGTAAACAAAGAAACAAAAAAAAGCCCAACTAGCAGAACACTGTATTTCCTCAGTAGATAAGGCAGCACATACTTTGTACAATGTATGTTCATGAAGCATCCCATGCCCATATCTATTACTACAGTGAAGGAATGGGATCAACTTTCTGGAATTAATCTTGAGGCTTACTGATGGATAATATTAGTCTCAGGGAAATTTCTCTTTCCTCTGTCCCAGGGAAAATAATGGAGTGGTTCGTGCTGGACGTCATCTCCAAACACATTGAAGATCAAGAAGTTATTGGTATTAGTCAACATGGATATACCAAGGGTAAATCATGCTTGACCAATCTGATAGCCTTCTATGATGTTGTAAAGGGTTGGTTAGATGAAGGGAGAGCAGCAGATGGCATCTACCTTGACTTCAGCAAGGCTTTTGACACTGTCTCGCATAACATCCTCATTAGAAAATTAAGGAAATGTGGAATAGATGAGGGGGCAGTGAGATGGCTTGAGTCCTGGTTGTGTGGCAGGGTTCTAATTAATGGAGTAGGGTCAAGTTGGAGGCCTGTGACCAGTGGTGTCCCTCAGGGGGTCAATACTAGGCCCAGTCCTGTTCAACATATTCATAAATGACCTGGGTGAGGGGACAGAGTGTATCCTCAGCAAGTTTGCTGATGATATCAAACTGGGAGGGCTGGCTGACACTCCAGAGGGCTGCGCCTGTGTCCAGTGTGACCTGAACAAGCTGAAGAACTGGGCAGAGAAGAACCTGTAGAACCTAATGAGGTTCAACAAGGACAAATGTAGGGTCCTGCACCTGGGGAGGAAGAACCCCAGGCACCAATACAGGTTAGGGATGGATCTTCTGGGAAGCACTACTGAGGAGAAGGATCTGGGAGTCCTGGTAGATAGCACACTTTCCATGCACCAGCAATGTGCCCTTGTTGCCAAGAGGGCCAATGGAATCCTGGGCTGCATAGAGTGTGGCCAGCAGGTCGAGGGAGGTCATTCTCCCTC
>BJBW01004191.1:277-60377 GCA_004320125.1 Scolopax mira
GGCTTAGTTGGTGGGTGCTTTTTTTTTTTGTGTGTGTGTGTTTTATTGGTTTGTTGGGGTTTTTTGTGGTGGTGTTCGAGTTTTTTTATTATTTTTTTAAGGGTTTTTTGTGGGGTTTTTTGTTTGTGTGTGTGGGGTTTTTGGTTTTTTTTAATGTGGTTGGACTCGATGATCTCAAAGTTCCCTTCCAACCACTAAGATTCTGTGATTCTGAAAGTATGAATTATAAAAAAGAATAATTTGCTGTATTTACTGGAATCATTGTTTTGAAATACAAATTAGCACTTGCTCTCACAACTACTGTGTTCATGAAAACCCTGCTGAGGAATAGCCCGCAGAAAAATTTCTTCTAGTACAGTTGTTTTTAAGTAGTCCCTGTCAACACCAGGCATTGAAAATGTGAAAATGTGCTAGCTGTGCCATGGTCTGAAACAGCTGTCAAATATAGTTTCTGGCATAAAGCCATCTCTAGATATTGTTGTATCCTGTTAATATAGAAAATGAAGAGATCATTTTCTTCCGGCTTGGTTAGATTTGTGGTCAGAGAGAAGAGGAAGAAAAGGTGCCAAACTTTAAATGAAAAGAAGTTTGTTCGAGGAAGGTATAAATGAACCTAATCAGTGGCTGCTTTTATTCATGTCATGAAGTGTTTTCCTGAGTGTAAGGATGTACTTAACCTCATGCTTTCCTGAATCTGGGTCAAAGCTCATACTGTGGTTTGACTTTGGGCTACGATAAGTGGCACAATTGTAATTACAACTATATTATTAGACATTATGCAGAAAGTATACTAAAAGTAAGTAATTTCTAGATGCTTTCTCTTTTTTGTGATCCAAAAAGAATGCAAACAACAATAAATTGGAGGTTTGAAATAAACAGAAGAACTGTAGTAGAGAAACCAGAGAGAAAACATTTTGGAAGTGGGCAGAAAAGGAAGTAGTTCCAAGGCCCTGGCACATTTTCTCTGCATAAGGCCTTCGCTTTTGATAGGACTGTGCATAATACAATTGGCAGAATTCAGTTTACAAAACTGATTTTTCATGGTAGCTAGATGACGTCCTGCAGCATCTGGAGTCAATAAGGGAATCATTTGGGTAAGTATATGAATTCTCTCAGGACTTGACTTTGGCAGGGTAGTTACAGTATATTTCTGTAGACGACATTAAATTTTGCATGCACTCTTTACTTTAACTAGATAGAGAATCTTTACCAGTAGGTGGGTTATATTTAATTCTTTCTTCCTATTGGTCACTGTGGTGATTTTTCTCATCTCTGACAAATCCTATTAATTTTCCTTGAATTGTAGAAATTAGAAATGTCAAAACCCTTTTAGGATTAGATCATTCTGCACATCCCTTGCGGATGAGGGATTTTTAGCAGTTTCTTTCTGCCTTTTCTTTTATGAAGTTCCTTATTGTAACCGTCAAGGCTTTTGCCAAAGGAAAACTGGGTAAGGGCTTCTTTTGGAGCCTGTTAAAGAATTTTTGTGGATCAGAACACCGTAACACCATACTAGATCAATGTCATCTACTCTTGGTTTAGACAAAATATCTTGAGTTAAAAGTTTCATGCTCTTTCAAAAAAATTGTTAAGAATGATGCTACAGGCTATGTTTAAGTATTATCATTATATAGTTAATGTAAATAAATCCCTGTCCAAACATCATGGTTACACGTTGTCTTCACTGAGCCTTTTGTAGTCAGTATGTGTCATTTCAAAAGCACACCTATGTGTACTAGTAGGTTTTCTGTTATAAATACTACAGCAAAAAGTAAATGAATCTAAGGAATAGTCTCCATACATAGACACCACATATGTCATGTCAAAATTGAGTGGGGATTTTTAAATACAGTTTGCAGTGTACAAAATCCATCTGGTACAGGTTTTAATCATCTATTCCAGGTAATGAGCTGTGAAATTGAATGGGACTGTATAGGCTGATTATACTCGGTGGTTTGCAGATGCCTAACGCTGTTTTTAACTCTTCATTTAGTGTATGTGAAAAAGCTTGACATTAGTATGGCTTGTTTGCTCTTTATTTCAAAGTACTTGTTTCCGAAAGACAGGAAGAAGTGTGTGTCCTATAGTAGGAATATTGTTACAATAATTATGGTGCTGATGTTTATTTGGGTGACTAGTATGTGTTTCATGGAGAACATGGAAGGAGCCAATGCAAGGACCTTTCTACTAGATACTTTTTTGTAGATTTTTGTTAAATAGATTTAACAAAAATATTTTGTAAATACTAATATATGTGCTTACTGGAAAATACTGCCATACCCTTTGTGCCCTCCTCTTCTCCCTCCTACCTTGTAGGTATTTGCATTATACCCTGTGTAGTAATTGAGAACAGGGCAAAGATACCTGCAAATCTGCCTTGATTTTTCTTTAAGTTTGAAATCTTGGATTTCATGATTATTCAGGGAACCCACAAAGTGCATATTTTTATAGATTCTGTATGCATGCTACTAATTGGATACTAGTTATTATTACTACTTTACTATTTGTATAGATCAAGTCAGATCTTCAGGTTGCAAGTGCACAGATTATGTAATTACTATTTATTTAAAGTATGTTCTATATATTGTAAATATATTACAGGCTGCCCAGGGAGGTGGTGGAGTCAGCTTCTCTGAAGACATTCAAAATCTGCCTGGACATGTTCCTGTGCAACCTGCTCTAGGTGGATGTGCTTTGGTAGGGAGGGTTGGACTAGATGATCTCCAGAGATCCCTTCTAACTCCATATGATTCTGTGATTCATGAATTTGATGATGTTACACCTCATGGCTTGCAAAAATTACCTTTGGTAGAAATAAATCACAGCCTGCTGTGTTAAGGCATAGTCATTGTTCATCTGTAGTTGTTCTTCTAATCTCTTTTAATTTTCTGCTTTCACTAAATCTAAGTGTTCTTTGTGGAAAGTCACAGATTATTTGCAGTCTGTGATATCACTGAGACTTGCTGTGCTTTTTTCATGTAATACTGGTTGACAGGTGACTAAGTTCCTCTTGGTTTCCTCCTGCTTTGTCATAGGAAGTTACATTTAACTGATTATATGACTGAAGAGTAATGATACAACCATAGGAAATCCTGTGGATGAAACCAGTTTTGTTCTCTTCTTACTTTTGGTAATATTTTTGTATTTGCAGAATACTGTCTTTGATTTAGGACCACATTGTACTTTGACTTTAAAAAGATGGTAGTTTGGTTTTTTTTGAACGTACACACAGAATGCCTGACAGTTTTTGAGGTGGGGAATGTTTTGTAAAAAAGATCTAAAAGAAAACAGAAGCATTGCTGATGAGAACTTTTGTGTGAAAACTTGGTAATGTGGGTCACTTCAAACAAAACGAAAGGCAATAGTGTCAAATGCAAACATACCCAAAGGAAAAAAAAATGTAGCCTGTGCATGCTAGATTTGGAGGTTTGAAAGGTAAGAGGTGCATGGAGGTATGTGGGACTGTTCCTTGGGATGGAACTGCAAGCTGATTCAGCTCCAGCTGAATGATACTGTCCTTTCAGCAAACACAGCACACTTAAATTGATTTTAAACTAGCCTGCACCTTCATTATTGATCAAAATCAGTTCCTGTCTTGTCTTGAAGCCCTTAGTTTCAGGATACAGCAATATGTAAGTTTCTAATTATTTTAATTTCCGTTTGGAACCTGCTCTTCTGTGACTTTTGAGGCGCAGTAATAACATTGTTGACTGTCAGTCTCTTTATAAAAATTCTCTGACGGAATAAAAAGACGAGCTTTTAGATAAAACTGCAGATTATATTTCTTTTTATGTCCATTTGAATTTAAAGCCGTGTAGTACCATGCTAAGTAAAACTGGGGAAAGATACAATTTATTAGAATGCATTTGCTTTCTTCCTTGCATATGCTGCTACTGTGAGGCCTTTATTAATTTACAAATTTGGGAAATAAATGTATCCCAATAAAAGGGCAAAGGAAGGATAAAATGTTTTAAAAACATATCTCCTGGCATCATAGAGAGTGTGTGTGGTGTTACCTTGACATCTCTTGTAAAAGGGGGACAGAGTGGAGAGTGTTCAGTAGGTCTAACAGAAATACTATTGATGGAACTGTTGACCTCAGAAACCCATGTGGTGGAACTGCTGTACCAGCATGAGTGACAAATTGTCTGTTTATTCAAACTGATACTAACAATATTAGTGTGTGCTTCCGCTGTTCATCTCAGTATGTGTATCTCAAATACGTTTCTTTCTGGATCCTTAAAGCTCATAAATAATGGAAATTAACTAAAGAGGTTGATGATATCTGCAGATTGTCTGGAATAACTTGTGGAAAGTGATCTTTTGGAAAAAGTAGCAGTATAATTTAAAAAAAGTAGTTGAAAGATGATTGAAAATGACTTTGCAAAATCTGGACTGAATTCCCTTCATTTCCTTCCCTGCTTGAAGCATCAAGAACGTTCTGTGATGTAATAAGTTTTTATTGTCATCACTAAGTTTGGGGAAGAAACCTGCTTTTTGTGAACAGATTTATGATGACTGATTTTCTGGGCCAGAGGTGGAGATGTGGGTGGCTCTGCTGCTGCCTGCTTGGGTCAGCAGAGACTGCCTGTGGAATTGAGCTAGAAGAGTAGTCTAGATTTGGTCTTAGAGAAAACTACTTCGTTGAACTTGTTTCCCAGCAAACATCAGGGATGTTTTCATAACATGAAAACATAAGCCTATGTTTTTATACTTTTGTCTGTGTAAAATCTAAAGATTGGTGGGGGGAAGTGCAGAAATTGATGTTTGATTATATGAAGTTCTAAGTGACAAAATAGCTAGATAAGTTCCTATCATCCAGTGCAGTTTAAAGCTTTGCAGGGTTAGCTTCTCTTCGTGTAAGTATTGCAGAGAAGTTTTAAGACTATTCTAATTTAACCATAAAATATACTGTGGGGTCTTACTAGGGCTTAAACATAACCCAGCAAGAAAAAACCCTACCTTGACCATACTGACCTTTAAAGGAGATCCCTGAGTGTGAGCTGTGTGAGACTTGGAAATAGATGAAACTTAGCTGGTTTATGTCAGCTGGAGATCTGGCCCAGTATTTAAACTGAAGGAATTTATTTGGTTTTTCCTCTAAGGAGTTACTAATACACAGTACATAAACAATAGAAGCAATAATACTGTACAAGTATTGGCGGGGTGAATACCCACACTCTAGAACAGTACCTCTCTCTCCTCCTCATCTCTTCTTTTTCCCCATTTCCTTCAAGGTTATTTAAGTAGTTAGTGGGGAAAAGGCTATATGAGAAAACTTCCTTCCAATCCATCCTGTCCTCTTGAAATGGCCTTTTTGGTCAGCTAGTTGTCTACACTATGTTTCCCATGCCTTTTAATTGCTGTGACCTACCCCGAAATTTTACAGTGCTAAAAACCCACAGCAGGATGAGAAAAAAAGCTTTTCTTATGCTTATATCAGAAATAAAGATATAACTGAAATTGTGTTATGTTAAAACACTTAATGAGTAGTCAGAGGAAAGGCCTATTTTCTCCTGGCAATTGAAGGTGTAATGAAAGTGGATGAAAGAGTAAAAGTGATGAAACTCTGGTGGGAGTTTTCTCCTGGAGAGAAATTATTCCTTTGAAAGACAGAGTGGCTCTCTGTAGTGGAAGATGGTCATAAACCATAGTTGTGGGCGTGCAGAGCAGGCAGACCAAACAGTAAGGAGTTCTTGACTATACATGGGATGAGACTTGTGATAAATCCCTAAAGAAGATTTACTAATCTGTTCCAGTAGACTAAGTGAGTGTTTTGATAATTACATCCAAGCAATCTGAAAATAAAGTTTATTCCTGCTTATACTAAAGTACCAGTTGAGAGGAAAAAAAACATAAACAAGAGATTATCTAAAATCAAGAGAAACTTTATGCAGCACTTTTTAGGATAAAATATATTGTAGTGTTTTGTACAGCAAAATATTTTGGATCAAGAGACTGAGGGCATAGTGACTTCATATGTTAATAAAGCTGTTGAATGCACCTTTATATTTTCAGTTCAGTGTGATCTTTACACTGCCTTAAGTGGGCTGAAGACCTACCACACCTCTGTAGCTTTAGAAAAGCATTTCATCTTTGTTTTTGAGCTAAATTTTATCCTAAATTCCAATGAAGTGAGTGCATTTGTGCAGTATTGAAAGATGAAAGAAAATCTCTTTTTCACACAAGGTTGGAGAAATTGTCTTTGGCTTTGATTATTCATGCATGCATTATAGAACCTTAACTCTCTTGATGGGAGTTAAAGTAATACAAGCACCTCAGTGTGAAAATAATGCTAGTTTAAAAGCACCTCTCTATTGTGTCTACCCATGGAAAATGTAAAAGTATAGCAGTGTGAGCAGTTCTCCTCACAACATTTGCGCAGTATCTATATATATAAAAGTGTAAGATTTTTCAATAAAAGTGAATTTCTAACTGTTGCAAATCCTATGTGTAGCCTAACATTATGTTCAGAGAAGCTTGTTTTTCTTTTGTAATTAACTTAGAAAAGTAGGTGACCAGGTATGTTAAGTAATTTTTTGGAGATAATTTGCTTTAAAGCATGCAACATGAGTATTTTTGAAGAAAGCAGATAATTTTCCTTGTAGGCTTAGCATTGAACATAAGCCTGTTGGTGGTATACAATGCAGCAGCACAAGTAATTAGTGAATGACTACCATATAGTAAACATAACAAACTATAAAGAGTTAGTATGGAAATTAGTATATTCCTACATGTTAATGAGAAAGCCACTTCCTCTCTTCACGTAAATGGAATCTGTTCTGTTGAAGTGTAGCTTCATCTGACTTACCAGTATCAACTAAGGCTTCAGGATCTTAATTTCTGTAATGAAATATTTCCTATTTGTATTATGATAAGGACTAGAGTATATGAGATTACTCATACAAGCATGTTCCCAATGTTAGACACTATTTGGTTGTGCCAACATTTGAATACTTCCCCCCCACCACCTCTGAAGTAAATGCTAAAAATCGGATTCACCCATTAAGTTCATATTGCAAACATTCTTTCTAACTGGTGAAAACCTGTAGGTAGTGCCAGAACTTGTGCAGTTCAGTTGTACCTAATTATGCAGTACACAGCTGTAAATCAAATCATATGACTGAGAATCTGCAGAATCTGTAGGCTGTATTTAATTTTCATTCATTTTACTCAATTATTCATATAATTCCATGTAAATATAGGTATGCTATATTCATACATATATGTATGTGTGTGTAGTTGTGTATATAGACACAAATGTATACACACATATATTTGTATATTAAAAAGCCATATGTATGCTTTGGTACTTGGTCTTGGCTAGGATTTCGAGACACAGTTCCATAAATTTCTGATACCCTCCAGAAATGTTTTAAACTCTTCGTTCTCGGGGAGAATTAAAATTGTTCTCTGCTTAGTATGTGGAAGAATCAAATAATTATCTCTGATTTAATACTGGATTAGCTGTTGAGTATGTTGTGCGTGTTAGGCTTTTTAATTTTTTTTTATTTATTTTATTTTATGTCTGATGTAAAGGCTACCAGAAAATGAGGAAAGACTGTGACTTTAGAAAGCTTTCAAAATCAGGATATTACTAACATCAGAGTAATATTTTATGGAAAAAAATGACATTATCAGATCAAGCTGTGATGTTCCAGATGATTAGGGTTTTCTGGCTTCTACCTTTCTGCATATTTATAAAAGTAGTAGATCCAACATTTTAACTGTGAAGCCAATTCCTTTTAGGTATATATCATTGATATTGTAATACATACATATTTTAATGCCTGAATTCTAAAAATGATTAAATAAAGTTGCAATGGTACTTAGTAGAAAAACAGCTAAGTATTAAAGAAACTCTTACACAGATGCATGTTTGACAGAAATTATAGCCAATCATTTCTATGATTCTATGGTTTTAATGCTAGTACAAAATGGAATTAGTATTTTAATGTTTCAAATTGTGCAGACCAAGTAACATAAAGCTATTGGGGAAACACATGTACACAATTTTTTTTACTAAGAAATATTTCATTTAAGTGAAGTTTAACAAGTCTCCTGTGTTTCATATTTCAGTCTGTTTGAGATAACAGTACTCAAGGTACTCAGATTTTAAGATTTTGCAACTGTTACATGTACTTGAACATTTTTCTTAGTATAAAAATAATTAATTTTTAAGTCCTTGTGATGGGAGATACTCAGGAAGTTCTGCTTTTTGGTCTTCACTTCTTTGAACCGTTTCATTTCCCCTCCGCTACCTCTTTGTTAGCAAAGGCAGCAAGATCTCCTTCCTGTAGGAACAGCCTTTTTTGTGTGTATGTGTTTACTTTTATCAGTCTAGTCTGCAAATACATGTACTGTTGCACAGACTTTATACTTGATTTTACTCAAGACTTTATACTTGATTATTTTTCTTGTTTCTTAGCTTTATGGGAAAGGTGCTGCATTTTTGGAAGGAAACCAGTTAAACTTCTAACTTGTTCTTGTGCCTTGGCCCTTTATTTGACATTAAAATTGTTTGTGTTGTGTGCTGTATTATTGTTAGTTAATTAGTGCTTGATTTAACTTATGAGAACTTCAGTTGTCTCCAGATATTGTGCATATTTGGTTACAGAAATGGCATTGTATATGTATGCATAGTAATTGCAAGAGAGGAGACTTTTCAGTTAAAATATGACTTTTTAGTGCTATCCCGAATTTTATTTGAAATTGTGAGGCCTTCTCTTATACATGACTATAAACGGAAAAGACTTTTAAAGAAGTGAAATCTCAAGATTCCTGCTATAGCTATAAAATTTTGAGGACCAAGCTCTAGGTGAACTTGTGTAGCCCATTCAATTATAACTGGATTTCATGATCAGATACATGGATACATCCTGTTGTCTGACCTAAAAATGGATGCACCGATCACAGAGTATGATCTAGTTGTTAATCTTCATCTCTTTCTTACCTAGAATACACAGTACAGATGTTAGTTGAATTTCTAATGTGAACAGTTTTCATGAGCTTTTGAGACCCTTGTTGAAGAGCTGAGGATCCAGTTGTGGGCACATTCAATATATTAAGATAAAAGACACTGTAATATGTGGACTACAGATTGAGTCCTCATTGAAAGTCATGCCTTTCATGAAAATATTTGTTAAAAGCTTGTTAAAGCATTTCAAAGGTGTAACAGCATAGTTGAAATAATTTAACACATTTTACAGGAAATTATGTTAAATATATAACTGGGCTGTAACACTTCTGCAATTATAGAAGACAGGTTGTCATCATGACCGTTTATAACTGTACAAATAAAATAGAAAGCTGGGAGATGGTTAAAAAGAGCTGTTCAATAGAAAGCAAGAAAAATGTGTTGAGTCTTACAGGAGATGCCACAGAAATGAAAGCTGCTTTGGCTTTTAAAATCTGTTTCACTGTTGATCAAATGGCTTGTGTTTAGAGCCTTTGAAGAGTAATGTCCATTATGGTCTGTAGGAGCAGCGTTTGTCTCTAATTTTAACACCAGCTGACCTTTTCTTAAAAGACTGCAGCTGTTATTTACTCAGAGCAGTGTAACTAATTTGACCTTTTTTTTTTTTTTTTGTCTGCTGCAGAGCTAATGAATCATTTTAGTTCCATACTAGGTGTTAGACACACAAATTATTATTTCATATGTTACACTATTGAGGCATTTTAAATGGATATGTTGTTGAGGTACTAAGTGTAATATAGATAAGGTAACAAATGTAATGTGCTTAATCAATTTTGTTTTCTTTTATTAATGATTATATTTTTCTCAGTTTATTAAAAAATCATTTGTAAAACAAGCAAATAATATGGCGACTGTGCACAACTCCTATCTCTTGAAGCTCTTTTAGACATTGTACCAGGAACACTGGAGAGTTGTATTAGGGAGCAGATTGCAGTAGGAGAGGTTTCGGGTTGGGAATCCATGGAAATTGTGAGTTATGGGATTCTGTATTAGTGATCTTCTGAGAAAGCATGGGGCAACTCTTTGGCAGAAATAACTAATCTTTACTAGTTCTGGCAAAGTTGTACTGGCAGATTGTGCAAAACTGAGTCTTCTGAGCTTGATTCCCTGTGCTGTGCGGCTTTTATTAGTTCACAAATCTTCATTAGCGTAAAAGCTAACAAAGCTTATCAGTATTCAAAGTGGATATTATAAAGGAAAATGGATAATACACACAAAGAAAGCATGGAAGATTTTGGTTAATATAGTTGATGTTTCAAACTGTACTTGAGTGTTAATGTCAGTGTGCATCTGGAATGAATATATTTCTGAACACACTTATTTCAAATATTCTTGTTTTAATTTTTTAGGACAAAATCTTGTGTGTAGTAGTGTATTACAGAATAATTATAGAATTTGTCTGGTATTAATTATTATGAATAGGCTATAGATAGTTTAAACAGAAGTGTGGCTGGAGGCTTTTTACTGCTATCGTTACTTGGATTTCCTGACCTGGGGTTCTTTGTTGTGTGGGTTTTGTTTTGGTAGGTTTTTGGCGGGTTTTTTTGTTTATTGGCTTGGGGTTTTTTGTTATCATTCTGAGCACTTCAGAAAGACAGTTGGTGAATGTCTATTATGAGCTTCCATAAGAGAATGAGTTCTGATGCCTCAAGACTTTCTACTAAATACTTACTATGCATTTCTCAGAAGTGGCATATTTTTTTGCTATACTACAGTTCTTAACAATATACATTAACAAAGCACTATGAAGTTAAAATATTGAATGAGTGTGGGGGAAAGCTGTAGTATTTTGCAAAGCCATGCCTTTTAATAAGGGCTTTAATAGCATAAATATTAAAGTAATTACAGTAAATGGAATGTCTGATTAGAAGTTTTGAAAGAGTTTGAATTGTAGAGGTAATTGAAACAGTATTTGGAATCCCGTAACACTAGGTTTCTACCTCTTTGACTTGACATTTTCACTGGAAATGTGGACTTCAAGTACAGAACACTTAAGTTTGTGATATCCATGTGTTTCTTTCAGTTATTCATGAACTTCTGCAGGCCCCAAAGCTCTCAAAATCCAGAGGTCAAAGACTACTGGGTTAGAAGATTTACCTGACCTACTGGTGGAAGGAAGAGAGGGAACAGAAATCATGTACCTGTCTCTACTTCAGGAAGTTTTGGTTATGACTAAAAACTGAATTTGAAGAGTGTTTGTATGAGTAATCTCCAACTCTGTGAGCGCTCAGAGTAGATTGTAGATAGGATTAAGCTGATAAGGACTGAATTTTCCCTCTTCATTTTGACTCAAATAACTGGAGTTATTCTGTAGTTGGAAATGTTTTTTCAAATATTGCTGTTGCTTAGGTTGGTTTTGGATAATATTCTCTTGATGTTCACAGCGATGACATTCTGATGACTTTAATCTGGAGCACATGTGTCTCTGACCCACTGTAGGTATTTTTAAATTTTGTGATTGAAGGTTAGCAAATGTGAAAGTGGCAACATTTTTGAAGTTCAAAGAAATATTCCCCACTGAAATCCACAAATTTAACACAGTGGCTTTGTGTGTGTGTATGTTCTATAATAGCTGTTCATCTTGTGTATGCAATCACAAGCTTACTGTAGTAAACTGGAATATCTATCATTGGTATCTTGATTATAGAATCTGATTTGTAGGACTTTAAGCATCAGAAAGATCCTCTTATCCTTATTGGTGGTCAGGACAAATACATCTTTATGCTTTCTTTGCTGTTGATATTTTGGGGCTTTTTTTGTGGTTTTTTTTTTTTCTCATTTGTTTGCTTTTTAATCCATTTGCTAGTACTTATTTAAGTTGTAACTACTTCAGCACTTTCTTCAGATCATAGGAAGTATGTTTAACAAGTCTGGTGCTCTGCAGTGGCTGAATGTACCTGATCGGTCTGTATGTTTTGTTCACATGAGTAAGTATCCCAGAGGAAAGTTTGGCCAGGAAATATTCCGCCTTCCAGCTGCAATTGAATGGGATTGAACAACAAGCTGAGACAGCTGGGTCCTGTTTTGGTCTTGATTTGTAGGGACCCAAGGGATTGGGAGAGTGGGAAAAGGGGTCTTGTGCCAGTTGAATAAGTTCAAATGAGGAAAAGAGAGCTTTGCTCCCTCGGCCGCTCTGCATTTCAACTATTAATACAGCAATAAAGCCTATTCAAAAATTCTATGTTCTTTGTGTTTCTTGAAAGGAGGCTTGTGTGCTTAGCTATTGTGTCTTTTTTGAAATTTAATGTCTTATCACATGAAGCAGAATTTTCCAGGTCAACCACCCAACTTTAATCATGAGATCTTGTAGAGTTGCAGGAAGGAAGTTGAGAAGTCCTCACAATAATCAAGTAATAACATCCTATTGGAAGTGTTCTTTCATGGGGTCATTCACATTATAATTAACAAACCTCAAGAAACAAGCAATTAAAGCATTTGGACTTCAGTCTTGAGCAACTTTTTGAGTAGCTGAAATACTTGATGTATTAATTAATTAAACTAATTTTAAATTAGTTTTCTGTTTTCTTGTTCCCCAGTCCTTCTGAATGTTATTCTGTCCTGAACAGATCACTGTAGGAAGGTCAAATTGCTGCTTTCAGAGAGAACTCTAAATTGAATTTTTCCAGGTTCTATCGCAAACATTAACTGTTTGGTTAAACTTTGTATTTGCCTCAGGCTGACCTGTTGTTGATGAAAGTAAATAGCTGTTTCTCCTAACTCAATCGGGTTGTCTTAACAAGTGGGAGTTTAATCTTTTGTCCAAATCCAACTAATGATTGCCAAATCATTGCTGCACAGATATAGAAGCTGCACAAATCATTGCTGCACAGATATAGAAGCTGCACAAAATAAAAATGTGTTTGCACAGTGATCAAGTTATATTAAGGCTGAGAAGCATGCAGAGATTTGTGGAGGAACTGCCTAGTTTTAAACAGGATGAAAAAAAGCTACAAAGACAGAAGAGATCCATGTTAGAAGAAAACAGCTTAGTTGTCTTAGTTTAGACATAGGCACAGAAAGCTGAATTATTTTATTTCTATGCTGACTTTTGAATACCTACTGTATACAGAGAACTGAATATAAACCATCAAGTTGAATTTCTAGTGGCTCCAGGATTTTCTTGTGTGGTAGTGTACCTCCATGGCCAGGGTTTGTCTGTGCAGTCTTTGGCATTTAAGTTCATCATATGTTCAAATTTAGTTCAGAACCTTTCAAGAACGTAACTGACTTACAGACTCATTATTTCAGATCTAGAAAAGGATAATAAGAGTAGATACTGAAATTATTTCTTTCAGATATAGTGAAATTGTTTGTAGTTCTACAGCCATTCAAACTTGGGGATGTCTGTTGTTATTCTACAGTCAAAAGGATGGGGTCTGTGTTATTTGTCTCTTTTCTTCCAAAAGTTTGATGTAGCACAGGGACCCCAACTGTCCTTTTGATCCCCCTCCCCATGAACGTGTGACAATTCTAATACATTGGAGCTTTGTTTTATTCTCTTAAGTATAATGGCATTAATAGTACTCTTTTGTGTCTACTTTTACCAAGTCTTTTAAGGTTTTCCACTAGCACTGTATTTCCTGACTGCTATGTGTCCTTGCAGCATTTCAGGTGTACATCTAATAAACAGATGTAAGTCACCAATGTTGGCATTGAAATGTACTTGTGGTATCCAGAAAAAAATGTGGAATATTTCATTACAAGAAAAGATGCTTTATTGAACATCTGTTTGCTGTTTTCTTCAGTTTCTTCTGTTTTCAAATTAATATATATATAATTATTATATACTTATACTTTAAACTACCACAGTAAAATCTGAGATTTCAGTTTCAGTTCATCTCTCCTGTAGCTCTGCAGGAGGTGAGGTGTGATTCCCATCTTGTGTTAGAAACACAGTGTGATTTCCTCTGCTGAAGAGGACCAGCAGCTATAACACTGTACCCAAAAGGACTTTTTGCTTGTTTTACCAGTTCATCAGGGCTGCCCCTGTGCTTGGGTTCAAAAAACAACTGGGTCTGCTCAGAAACCTGTTGCTTTGTTGTGGTTTAATTTTTTACTTTTCTCTCATAGGATTCTGTAACCTACACTTAAGTATCTTTAAGTGACTAGGTAATTGTGTTAAGAAAATAGGATTCTAGGTGCTTCTGTGAGAGGAAGGAACCTTTTAGAAAAAGGTTTTGGGGTTTTTTCTTACTAAAAATATTAAATCCTTGTAATAGTTAAAGGCAATGTTTGGCCATCAAACAGAAATAGCAAAGCTAAATATTAATGCTTGGAATTTGCTTTTGTTAAGTGTGGTGCTGGTTTGATATCAATTTTGAATTTCTTTGTTGCCTGTATCGGTTCTGTGTAATGAATTCCACTTTCACCCTCAGAATCCCACCTCTGCTATAGTTCTTCATAAGGATTGTGTTTCTGCCCTTCTGATTTCTTTGCTTTTTATGGACCAGCTGCAAAAAATGTACACATTGACTGTTGTAAATACCAGCCTTCCATCTGCTGCTTGTATGTAAAATTTTTAATTTATGTGCCATCATTATCTGAAAAAATAACAAGAAAGTAATCCCAAAATACCTTATTCTATGAAAAAGTCCTTTCTATTTAGGCAGTTAGATAAGCCCATTTCCTCAGAATGAATATTGCTAAAATTGCTTACAGTAGTTATTATATCTGGAATGAATTGAGGCTTTTCAGGTCTGTATTTCTTATTGTACAGAAGTCTTTTGAATACACTTTGAGATAAGCTGAGAATATTCAAACAATAATTTGATTATTACATTTTTATGATAAATAAAGATTTGGGTGGAAAGAAGTATCAATATAGAGTAGAAATTTGGCAAGATACAGATAGGAATGAGACAGTATGCATAATGGATGAGTTGAATCTGAGGAGTTGGCAGGAAGTGCATTTTGAATTCTTGTATGTATTGCATATAGATGCAACATTTTCTCTTACGTTTGGCATAACATAGGCTTAAGAATATTACATTTCGTTTCAGTAATCAGTTTTATTTGCTAAGATATGACTAGAGAATTTGAAAATGAGCATTTATTTATTTATTTATTGATGAGCAATGCTGTGAAGCCAAGCTAAAACTTATAGGGATGAGTTGTGGGAAGTGCCGAGTAAATAGAGGGTAACAACCTAAAAATAGGTGTTAATCAGGACAGGAGTTGCCACACTTTCCTAAGGATTTGAGAGAAGAAGAAAAAACAGTGTTCAGAGAGTGGGAGGTGAAATATTACAGTTCCTGTGGTTTTTGCAATAGTTATGGAGTTCAGTGTATTGTTATGAAAAGGTCTAGACTTGACCTAGGACAGTAACAAGCTTTGGCTGATGTTTGTATGGATGGGTTTACTCATGATCCGGACCTTCAAAAATAACTAATTCCAAATACGCATTTGATGTTTCATTATGACTGATCTTCATTTTTAGTAGTAACATTTTGGTACTGCTTTTACATGGGTAAGTGTTAAGAATTTGTAGGATTTGGATTTCAGAAAGTTTTGACCCTCTTTTCCATTGTTGTTAAGCTTGCAGTGGTTTAGTATGTTGCTCAAGAACATGGACTAAAGTCTGGAGGATGAAAAGGTGTCATGACCAGGTGTTTGAACCTTGTTGCCGAACAGGGAAAGATGATGAAATAATTAGTAAAATAGGTTTAGCCATATAATATGGAGCATAAATTTACCCATACTAAAAATAAATGTTTATGCTTGCCTGCCTTTTACTATGAAAGGCTTGCTCTTTTGTCATCTGTGGAACAAGGTGACACCTTGAAAAGTGAGTTATGCGTTCAAGTACAAGTACTTCTTTCATAGAACAAACCTTGTATAAACTAATTCCAAAATGAAAAGTAATGAATTCCTAGCATTCATTTTACTTATGACTTTATTACTTACATTTTCAAAGTGTTTTATTACCTGTAACCTGAATCCATTTTTATTAGAGGGAAATTTCCATAAAATACTTGTGTTAAGTATCTAGTTTGATAATATTATAAGCACTAACTAAAAGTTGTGTATGTTACCTACTTCTGAGGTGTGGTTGCTTTATTGAGGGAACAAATTGAGTACTCTCTTTCCTGAAAACTGCTGCCTTTGTCTATAATTTAATGAATTTGTGTTCACTGCTCTTCTGAAAATGTGTCCAACTTCCTTATCCCAGTACTTATCTCAAACTTATTTGTGTGTGCTATGTCTTGCCATGGCTTTTCCTTTAAAGTTTCTAGTAAACAAAAGGTTTGAGATAAAACTTGGGTAAAAGCATTCAAAGAATTTTCGGAACTTGGTGAATATTTTATGCATTTAGTATTGCAACTTGAGAAACATTTCTTCTCAACTGCACTGGATGCGTAGGAGACACCATCTCTCCTGTCCACATTTGCCTAAAAGAGCATACAAAATTTTGAAAAAATGTCTAGAGTTTGAAGATGAACTGTTTGTATTAATACTAATTAGATTAGTTTAAAACTGAAACAATCCTTCATTTACAGGAAGAATGTTATTTTCACTTGCTGCCTCTTCCTTTTATCTTAAGCTGATAAATAAAGCCAAATAATTGTATCTTGTTATAAAACATAGAAAAATTGTCATTTATCAGTATAGCAGTAAGCAAACACTTTATGTAGCCTGTCATAACAGGCTTACAGCAATAAAACTCTGTCTTACAGGGAGTAAGATTCAAATAAGACTCTAAATTTAGGTCAGCCCCGCAAATACATGCATGTAAGAGTTCATGGTTTTAAGGTCTCTCTTATTCCTGACTTGACATCAACAGGAATACTGAAATAAATGACGTGCTCAGTAGCATGAAAGTCTGTTCAGTTATACCACTTAGCAAATCTCTTCACTTAATTCATTAGTAACTCTGAAGGCTTAATTTGAAACAATACGCCCTTAAAGGGTGGTTTGAAAACCTTTTAATATTTAGATAATAAAAGCATAAGGGGGGCATAAAAACTTAACAGAGAAACTAGACAAAAAAGAAAGTTTCTATTTGGATTCATTTGGATTCATAAAGAATTTGATCCATGGATAATCTAAGTTACAGAATTATTCTTTACTGCATTCATGGCAGTACAAAGGGGGTATGGATCAGAGCAAAAAGGGGTGTAGCACAAAAATCTCTTGCGTGTGTGCACAGATGTATGTGGTTTATGTAGGAACTTCCTACTTACAGAAAATGTATGCTGCAGGGGAGTTACAGGGCTTGGGAAATCCATTTGTCATCTTTAAAATCAAGATTCTATTGAAAATTTGGTTTGTATTAATGGGGATCATTGATCTTTTTGAAGTAGTAATAAGTTTTACTGATTCAGCTCACTGGAGATCGAATGATTAAAATTGACAGGAGGTGAAACTTGGTCAAAATAAAAATGTCTTAATCAGCATTATTTTTACAGGGATCATTTTATCAGGAAGTATGCAAAGATGATGGTAGTTGAGAAATAGAGTGCCGGATCTGGTACACCGTATTATGATCTGGTCTTTATTCTCAAGTGGGCCAAATCAAGTTTATTATAGGCAATTTACATTCTAATGGCACTGAACTTAGACATGATTAATTATTTTTAAATTTTAATTGCTTTAGTTTTAAGGTAACTGAAAAAGCAGTGAAGGCCTATGATCTTTGAAGATCTTTAAGGAGCGCTGTTAGTTTAATAAAGGACTACTGTTGAAGTCATAATTCCCTAAACTGTAGCAAAAGTAATAAGAGTTCTTGAAATGTCACATTTTTTTCAGAATTAATTTCTTTCAATCATTGTGTCAATGCAGAAGAACTAGATAATAATGAAATGCTCAATTGCATACTTAGCTTGAACACAAGGAGCAAGCAAATGAGTAGTTTGCAGTTTTTACAGCAGAAATAATATAGGGTGATGGCATTAAAATAGTGTGAGGTACATGTGGGGTGGGAGCTGAAGCTGTGGAGGTGGAAAAATTCCTGTGGATATAGGAAGGATTTTGTTTTCCTTTTTTTTGTGACTGGGAACTTGATATTTGATTGAAAAGCAGTTTAGGGACTGCAGTAGGGTATCTTTTGTTTTTCATTGCACCTATAGTGGTTTAACAGTGTAGAAGAAGCAGCAGCATTTTACAGTGGTGTATTAATGAAGTGCCATATGATCTATTTTCTTATTTTTATTAATTTCAGAGTAACCCATAGGATATATCAGTCAGTGTAAAACTAATGCAGGTAGTGTTCAAAAATGGCTTTTTATTTATTTGTATTACAAATGCTATTTTAATAATATATCTAATGACAATGAGTAGTTACTTCTAAAGATTATATGTATGACTTGGGAAACAAGCAGGTTAATGCCATACTTTTAAAGAGGAAACAAAGTATGTTGTTGCATGATGTATCAGTTCTTATGGTGGGCTTATGGTCTTATGGTCTGTGAGATCTTTCAGAAGAATTTGCCAGCTGTCAGAGCTCAGCTGTGCTTCTGACCTTCTGCTGTTGGGCAGTTGCAGCTTGCAGGGAAGCATTGGCAAGGACATGCAGCAAATTTGGGGCTAAAAGCACCATGATGGAGGAGCGAGAGACAGAAATCAAATGATTCATGTGCTGTGTGGGATTTGGACAAGTTCTGAGTGTAAGTGTATGCTAAAATTCCATGGCTGCACAAACAAGAGTCGTTTTAGAGGAGGAGAGTTTGTGGAAAGTCTTCTCACAGGTTTTAAGCATATAATTTAACTAATGAAAAGAAATTAAAAGTGCTTTCAATTTTACAGAGCTTTTACAGCTTTTTTTTTTCCTCAAGAATGAAAATGAATAATGTTAGTTGCTCACATAAGACATAATGAAACTCTTAGGATCAGCAAGAAATCAAATGCCTGAACTCAGTATATGGGCTTTATATTGATCAAGACTTGTAAAACCAGTCTTTCCTTTTAGTTAAAATTCTAAAGTAAAAGGAAGGCAGGCTGATGTTGTGTAGCTCAAGCCCTGGTTTGTTAGTTGCAATTCAGTGAAAAATGACCACTTAGTGAGTGAGAAAGGAAACGCATTGGGGAACTTGAGAGAGGATGGTGGCAGGGGAACATCACTGAAACTGTGACTTTGGAAGTAAGACTACAGCTGGGTAGACCAGAGTTTGAAAGAAAAAGTAATGAACTAGAGAACTATCAGAAATTTGCACACATGGAGGCTTCTGTGACCAGCAGGGCAACAGGATGGAATCCTGGAGGTAAAGAGAGAGAGACATGAGCAGACCAATATAAGAAGCAGGTGACTTGTGGAGAAAACTGGGGAGACTGTGGGCAGAAGCCATCAGGTGTGGTAGCCAACCTAGGCAGGGAAAGGGCAAAGCAATACTGGGTGATGAATCTTGTGGGAGAGGTTAGGACCGAGTATTTGAGAAGGAAAGTGTTGGGATGAGGAGTCCTATCAGGGAAGAGATGAAACTGGATTATGTATTAGTGAGAGGCAAGAGAAGGGGATGTAAATGCAGCCTTAAATATTAGACAGATATTTGAGTATCCCTTAAACCCCATGTTTCTCTAGTTTCAAAAATGGAACAGGACACTCCTAAAGTGCTGTGAAGTACCTGGGAAAATGGATCAGGGGGCTTCCATTAGTGCTGGTCCAAGCAGAGAGTGACATCTTGCAGCGCTGGTTCTTCAGTCAGGGAAGATCAGGTACTAGATGCCTGTGTTCCCTGGACCAAAGTTGCTAGCGTTCTTCTGGCAAAAGACTTCTATGATATTACTGCATGCAGCAGAATTTCTAGAGAGGATTAATTTTTATTTTTTAAATGGGAATGTTTTATTTATAAATAAAATATATATTGAACAGATCTTTAATTAGGATGCAAACCCATGAATGCAGAACAAATGAAATGACAAAATTAATGATGTCTCCACAACTCCCTCAAGAGAGTACATATTATAATCTTTTGTTGTGGTCACAAGATACCTGTTGTTTAGAGTGGGGGAGTTGTTACATGACAGTCAATTCTTCTACACAATCCTAGTTGGATTAAATGGTGATATCTCTATTTTATGTAATAAAAAGTAATATATTGTGGGATAAATAATTTTACTTAAAGTATTCATTTTTAATGGCTGGTTTATTTTGTTTTTTTTCAGAACATTTAATATTTCTAAACATGGGTCTGATTTTAATTACAATTTAAATGTCCAGCATTTTTGTCAGCCAAATACCAGCATAACAATACATGTCAAATATTGAGGAATGTGAAGTTTAAGCTTGTATGTCGGAATCGTGAATTTTTTAATTGTCTTGTCTCCAGCTCTGTGACAGCAGAGGGATGAATTCTAAGCAGCATTATGCTTTCTAAGCTTAAGACCACCTTTCTTCTTCTCCTTTGTTAGTCAGGATTTTTAAATATAACCAAACTATTTTTCTGTCTGCTCTTGATTTGTTCCCAGAGCATTGCCACCCTCTTTGCTAGGTGGAACCAAGAGTCCTAAAGGAAAGATTTACTGATCATGCTGCAAGAATTCCATCAAAATTCCAGTGCACAGCAGGATGAATTAAAGTTCAATATTTCCCTTTGCTGCTAGCATAATAATATTTAAACATAGGGTGGTTTACTGAAATTCTTGTGACAAGAAAACTAGCAAAAAAAAAAGGCCATATCTTGATGTGGAGTGGAAGTGTTGTCCAGATCTGCCGTGTGTGTTTCATGAATGCAGGGATTATTTTTCATCAGAGTCTGGGAAGGGGTAAAACAGTACTGATCTTGTGTGTTTGGGAAAGATATTTTATTTCTCTCTCTGATTTTAAAGTTACTGTTGAAGAATCTTTTATGGTAGCTGTAGCCAAAGATGGCTGGATGGTCTCCACTTGACCTAGATGAGAACAGATTACTTTTTTTTTTTATTTTTTCCCCAAGAAGAATGGGATCCAGAATATTGTGTCTGTCTACCTATACCATAGTACAGAAATTTGTGGACATGCTTCTCATTCTTGGAAAAGGCCAGATTCATAACTTGTACTTACAGATGTTGGCACTTTAACTGTTCATCATGAAAAACATGTTAAAAATGTTCTGAGGGAGCAAAAACTGAATCTAACTGTTAAAACTGAGAAGGGTATTTGTGGCTTATATTTTCTTTTACATTGCCTTAACTGATGTTCTGTGGTTCAGCTGCTATTGCTGTCGGCTACAGTGTTTTCGTCCCTAGTTTTCCTCCAGAGAGTTGCAGAAACTGCAGCAAAGCTCTCTTGTGCTGCTTTGCCAATCTTGGGTGGGCAGAGAGAAGAGATTTCTTTTCCATTTCAATTAAATTGGGCTTTAAGCAGCCTTGCTGATTGTCAGTTACTTTACTGCTGTTTTGAGAAATGCTGTTTATTTTGGGAGTAGTATTCTCTCACACCTTCCTTGCTGGAGTTCTTTGCAACCTCCATTATGTTCTATTTTAACTCAGAAATGCTATTTACACATTTCATAATCATAGCTGATAGAAGCCAGTGGAAAATAAATACTTTGGGTTTGGACTGAGCCTGTAAAATAAAAACACTTGTTAAATTCCTTCCAGGAATTTAGCAGAAATTTCAAAACTATGGAATGCTTTTAAAAACAAAGCTATCAATGTATGTTTCTGCTTTGTTTGCCTCTCCTGCACCTCTTCCTTCTCCCCAGGACACTTAGAAAGAATTGGAAAGGCTTCTGATAATCAGTTGAGTAACAATCTCTTAGGTTCTGTGGTTTGTCTCCTTTGCATGGGAAAGCTCTGTATATATTTGTGTAATTATTTTTAACTTGTGAAGGAAAGGGGGCTTTCTCTTGACATGCCGAACAGCTGGTTTCCCATGGTGGTTATCATCTTTTCCAGTCTATTTCTTTCATAATGACATTTCTGTTGACACATCTGATGAGTACAGCTTTTATTTCTTATATCTTTGGATTGGCGTGGTATTTTACATTATGTCCAGTGCAGTGGGCAGGAGGCTGGGTTTGCTGTGTGATACCTTGATCACTGAGGAAGCACATTTTGTAATTGCTCTGGGAAGCAAGACATGGGTATCCAGACACCTGCCATCTGAGGATACAGTCTTCCATCTAAGCAGATGAAGCCAGCTTCTTTATCTGCAAAGGAGCTATGGCATCAGTGAGCCATCATCTCTTTAAGACACAACTTTCATCTCTAAGAATTTAAAAATTAAACATGCTGTAAGTAATGCTAGTAACTGCTTCACCCTCATAAATATGATAAAGAACCTATTGACGATCAATGTCCTTACTGCAGAACCCATTGGTTTGCCTCTTTTTCTGATGGACAGTTGTAACAAAATCCTGCCTTTTTAGGGCCATGGGGTAGAACATGTGCTACTCTGTATGCCTGGCTTGGCAGCTGGAGTCCTGATGACTGCTTTTCTATGTGCTTAACATGTTACTTCAGGTGAAGTTTTAGTCAAATTTCAACTGGAAAAAAATTAATTTCAAGCACTTATACAATTCTCCTTTCACTGCCTTTTTTTTTTCTTTGTTTGAATGCATTATAAACCTAAATGAAATGAATGGCTAGAACATCAAATGTTCTAGCCCATAGACGATCTACCCATAGAGAAAGGTAACTTGAAGGAATAGTCCCAGCAAGTTCACCTTGTTTGAAAAAAACAGCTTAATTTACTCCCCTGAAGTTGAATGGGGAGGTTGTGTTTTCCTGACACGTGTGACTGATTGAATAAGTGCAAGGGGTGGTGGTGGAGTTGGTGGCTGCCAAGGGGTGGTGGTGGAGTTTTCCCATGCAGGGTGAGACTGGAAGTATTGGCCAGGTGGGGTGTTCACTGTTTTTGTAGAACAATTTTTGTAAGTAAAGTCTTAACCATCCATCTCCTCCATGGCAATTTATAGCAGCATAGAATATTTTTCAGAGTAACCTGCTCCATAGACTCTGTGTGACTTGTCAGCTCGTGGCCATAGAGAACATACTGGCAAATTGGAAAGTTTTTTGTATATTAAACTTTTATTCCTGTTGAGTTGACAATCCAGAAGGAGCCAGGAGACCTTCTGCCCGTACTTACGTTCTGGTTTGGACAAGGAAGAATAAGATTTGGCACACCCAACTGCTGGTCCCTAATCTGTATTACACATGGTTAGCAACCTCGGAAAGGAATGTCTCGTGGAAAAATTGGGCTGTCCCTCTGTGTATTTCTGTAGGTTGAATGAAGTAGCAAAGGAAATGTCCATAACCGCCTTTTGCCCTGTGTCACTGGTATCAACAGTCAAGAAAACTGCAGCTTCCTCTGAAAAAGAGGGGGATGTTTTCTGTTAGCATCCTGAGGATTCTGTTTAAGGGGAAGGGGATGCTAATGGAGGCAGATGATGGTACCTCTATGTTTTAACAGAGCTGCGTCACAGGGCACCCCTGGGGGCGCATCACATTTTGAAAAACACTCCCTGACCTTACTGCTCACTGTCTTTATAAGGGTTTGTATGCCATTGCCAAAGTAGTTGCAAAAAGTCTGCCTGTTAACCTCATAGTCTGGAAAGCTGGATGTACAAAGAGGCTGTCTGAAGACAGGCCTTCCAAGACCCTTGGCCAGACCAAGTTTTCTGCATTTAAGATTGCTGTTGTCACAAGAACAGCAGATGTTTGCACAGCAGACAAACAACATTGATGATAAAGCAAATTGACCTTTTTTGGAACAAACTATTTGGAGCACATTCCTAGGGCAATTCTTTGTTTTCCTTTTTTTTTTACACACACCCCCCCCCCCCCCCCCCCCCCTCCATTGCTTTCTTTTCTTTTCTTGAATTGTATCTTTCTTCCTAAATCTACTTGGCTGTATGTTGACATCTCTGTTGCTAGAGGTCATAAAAAAAAAAAAAGTTGAAGAGAAGGGTTTACAAACCTTTCCCCTAACACTGATACTACAAATCACTAAACCTAATCCAAACCTATTTTTTGCTGGCTATATTTTACTGAAGTAGTTATAATAATGTTTATTTTTCCAGTGTCCCTATGGGAACCCTGGAAGATTCCAAAATGTAATAATTAAAGAATGACAGGCCTTTCCTTGCAATATAAAGTGAGGAAGAGTTTTGTGGTTTAAACATCTACGCTGTTGCTTGTTAACAAGATATTTTGCCTTGTACTCCAGCCAGACCTATAATGGTCAAAAAATGTTCAAGAACTACACGTTTGTTTTCAATCAGTTGTTTGTCAAGTTAAAAAGCTTTAATGGCTTGTCTTAATCTGTTCATTAGTATTAGGATTTTTATTAAATTGCCTGGTACAGTAGAGCTGAGGCTGTCCCAGTAAGGCAGTATGTTTTGTTGTCACTTTTTCTATTGCAAGACCTTTCTTTTAAGGTACAAAAAGATTAATTGGAAGTTTGGGGAATCTCTGTGAGCTTGAGCAATATAGTTCCGTTTATATTACATTTTAAGAGTAATTTAAATGTGCTATTAAAGCTGTATTTAAATTGTATAATTAATAATTTTGAATAAAATTATTATAAATTTAAAATAAAAATATCACTAAAGGGAAAATCTCAGTGTTACATGACTACATCTTTACTGTTTGTACCTAAACTCTAGGATTTTTTAATCCTAAACTGGTGTTCCTAGTTTTATAACATATGTAGCTCCTGACAGAGAATTAATTCCTGGCATCTGAGGAATTTTTTGGAAAATTTACTAAGTTCAGACTTTGGAACCTCTGAGATTTTGGAAGTGTTTAATGTATTGTACCACTTGCGTTAGTGGAGTTGTGCTCTATTGCTTTACAGAAGAAATATAGGATGATGCACTTTTGTATTGTTTTCCAGATGTGATTTATAGTGCTAATTTAAGGACTAGGATAAAGAAGTTTTGTGGCTTTTTTTTAGGTATTAAAAATACAGGAACCTTATGTCTTGACTCATTCTATAAAATTGCTTGGCTGAATAGTAGGCAATAGGCTTTTGCACAAGGATTTTGTAGTGCCTTGAAGGCGTGTGTGTTTAAATGGGATGATGGGTTATGCATATCAGTATTAGGGTTTCTGTTTTTTTAGTAGGATGAGTTCATGTTGTTATAAAGTCAAATTCTGAATAAGACAAATACTGAATTCTTGGAGAACCCACATTGGGTTTCTTATGTGTTTTGATATTTGGTTGCTAAAAAGGGTCATTTGCTTTTGGAGCTTCTGAAAACTTCCCATTTCTGTTTAGAAAAAAATTTCTGAACAAATTGTTCTGCACTATGATGCCTATTACAGCTTTTCCCTGCAAACAAAGCTGTACAAATTCCATCAGCCTCTGTATAGATAGAAGCGACCATAGAGGTGTCCCATGAAGGTGTAAGCTACAAAATTGTGGGCTTTTTGTGGGTCATGTAAAGTGTCTACTTTATTAAGTATTTTTTTGTTTGTTTCTTAATGCAAGTATGTGATGCTCAGTGCCTTGTCTGATACAAAAATACTGTTTAGGTCAATGGAGAAAAAATGTCTTTGAGCCAGAAGTTGAACTTACTGTCTTCTGGGACCCAGACCCATTCCAGTACTGTGTTTTACAACCTTCTTTTATGGGCTACTTTTATGAACCATATTTAGTGAAGCATCTGTTTTAGTAATGAATTTCATTTGTGTAATGTACTAACTGTGATTTTAAAACAATAATTTTTAAAATAACTGCATTTGCAGCTTAATTATTTATAATTTTGGTTGGTTGGGTTTTTTCCCTTTTTAACCAAAAGTTGTGTTGTGTGGGTTTTGAAGCAGAGTTATCAGTTACTTGGATGTTTTGCCTGTGTGCAGAGAGCATGTAGTAATGAACTGGGACTTGTTAAAAGTAATGCTAAATGGGGCTGAAAGAGGGGAACAGTCCTGATACTGTTCCATTGCAGAGAACTCTGGGGTGTTCTTATTCGGCTTACTGCTTTCAAAGATATTGTAAAAGGAGGGGAAAAAGAAGAGGGAAATGGGGCTTAACTTTATACACACAGGATTTTTCCACTGAGTGTGTTAACATTTTGAGTATGAGTGTTCTTGCTTTCAGAAGCCAAGAATTGACTATTAGGCTTCCCCTCTCTTGAAGAAGTGGTGTCTAAAAACACTGCATGATACGTCATCTAGGTTAATATTGCCCTTCCAGCTATCGTTCATCAGCATTTTAATTTTTCAATGAATACAACATTGTTCTCTGTTTGGCAGAGAACTTCATATTGTCTAAAGTGAACTCGTATTATACTTAGCTTTTGCAACCAGAGTTACCAGCGTACTACAGCACAGATGTAGTGGATGTCTGTAAGCTCAAAAGATTGTAGAAAAATATAATCAGCTTGACTTTTTTTCTTTATAGTTAAAAAAAGCAAAAGCAAGCTTACTTCACACAGTGGTTCTCACTACAGTTTTGGCTTAGTTCTTAATGGATATTATTTCTAGCTGTACACTTCATTATATTACATTAGGGAATATAGGTACATAAGAAAAAAGGTTGTTTTCAGGGCTCTGATTACATCTACTGTATGTTATTGTAACCTTGTTGATTGGGGTTTTTTGTTTGTTTTGGTGTGGAGGTTTGTTTGGCTTTGTTTTTTTAATGATTGATATGTTCTTTTGTTTCAGCCAAACCTTTTACATCTAAAGTGAAACAGATGCGACTACATAAAGATGATTTTGAAATCCTGAAGGTGATTGGTCGAGGAGCCTTTGGGGAGGTATGTATGTGAAGGAGGTAGAAGGAAGGGTTTGAATAATGCTCTTGCATTGTCTGTTGTGCTGAGGAGAGGAACTTAATAGTAATATATAAATGTATGGGTTTTTGTATTATTTAGGCATAACAGATGTTGTGGGCCCACCTAATGTTTGATGCAAGTGCATTCTGATTTATACTTTCTTGACAGTTCCTTTTAAGTCTTTCAAATTCTGAGAGAAGGCAAGTTCACATGGAGTAAAAGACCATGTTTGAATTGTTTCATGATAAATTATTTGCTTGACTTTTCTTTCCAATCAACAGGTGGAGGCCAACAAGTTACTGACAGTCCAAAGACCTAGCAATTCGTAATCATCCTAGTAACTAAATAGAGAGTAGATTTCAGCAACTTAAACAGCTAAATATTGATATATCCAAGAACATAGAGAAATCTCTCTCTTTCCTGTCACTTCGGTTCCTATTTTTAATTAATGTATGAATATTTTGTCCTGTATCTCTTTTAAAGAGGTTAGCAAATGTTAGTTTCTTTTTTCAGAGTCACTTAACTGCTGGTTGTTTGCCATTTTTCATCAGTTTCATGCAGTTTAAGCCATCTCTTATTTGAAGTTGTCGAACAAGGCTGTTGATTAGTAGGTTTTACACTAGGTATGCCAGATTATAGAAGTTGAGGAAATTTGAATAGCTAAATGTTAGCTTTCTGCCTCTTCTTAGTTACATTAAGTGCACGTGCCTTGTACTTCATGCAGAATACTATCTATGTAGAAAGAGGACCCTAATGCATACCAGTACCTTAAATTTTTGCTAGCCAAATACTGCAGCACTTCTGGAGACGGTACTCCATACTGCTTGAAAATACATGTGAACTGAAGCCCAAAGTATAAGAAAAAGATTTTCTGAGCAATGTCTTAATTGCTTTTGGAACTGGTTTTTATTTTTCAGTTCTTTGGTGTGAGAGAATCAGTTTTATACTGAAAGAGGTAAGATTTAGATTAGGTCTCAGGAAGAAATGAATTCCCATGATGATGGTGAGACACTGGAACAGGTTGCCCAGAGGACCTGTGGCTGCCCCTCCCTGGAGGTGTATAAGGCCAGGTTGGATGAGGCTTTGAGCAACTTGGTCTAGTGGGAGGTTCCCTGCCCAGGGCAGGAAGGTTGGAACTGGATGATCTTTAATTTCCAATCCAAGCCATTTTGTGACTCAATAGATCTTCTTCAGATGCTATGATTTCTGGAGGCTCTCTGGCACATGACAGGCGAGAGTTGATTTCAGGTTGGCTTATGTGTTTGTATCGTGTGAAAATTAGTTTTTACTATTCTGTCATTATGGAAGAATAGACTTCTATACATAGTATGTAAATAACATGAATTTTTACTGTAGCGTATGTCACTACATGTTCTGGTGATGCCTTCATGCAAATGTCATCATTGGGCAACTGTAAAAGTAGAAATAAAAGAGTTGTATTTATTTAGCTGCTTTGTCACTTTTGATTGTTTTTGCTCCATCTGGACTAATGACTCTTTATAAAGGAGTATGAAGGCTGAATTTACTCATGGATGATTTATCTTTAGTCTGAACCTCTGCCATAAAGAGAATGATGCATTCTCCGTTTTGATGTAAATGCTTTGCTTAAAACATCAACTTTTCTGAGTGCTGCCATGGTAGTTGCAGCTGAGTTCGTAAGATTGTGTAAGATGTGAGAAAAATCACTGATGTGGGTGCTTTCTTGTCAGAAGAATTGTAAGTGAAACCTGCCTTATGCTCTGTTTTTAAGAGAAGTCATTATTGTCTGCTAAATCAGCATTAAGCTCCACAGCAGCTAAACCATAAAAAAATCCTGTAGTTTTTTCTCAGGAAGCTTCTTTGTGATGAATCATCCCATGAATAGCGAGAGCATAGCTTTCCCTATCCTCTGCTGGGGACTGTCTGGGTAATTGGTTAGTTCTCCTCTTTTAACAACAGTTAAAAGTTAACTGAGAAAGATATAACCTGACTGCTTAGTTGAGAAAATCTTAGTAAGGCGTAAACTAAAGTTCTCTTAGTTGAAGGTGTTTAGGTTTGTATCTTCTTAAAGTAGGACTTACTGAATATTTGCAAGGATATATTTTAATTTTTTCTCACTAGATTAAAGAAGGAAAGTTTCAAGACCTACACAGATATTTGTCTAAAAAAACCAAGTTATGTATGGATTCACCACTTTTTCTTTAAAATAACCAGTAAATACCTGTAAATATTGAAAAAAAGACCACCAAATTTTACTGCTACTTAAGCCACCAAAAACTGTATTAATGTTAAATTGCAAAATACTTTTATGATTCAATAGACTCTATTAGTTTACTAAGACAGATTAAGAAATCTGGAAGAAAGTATTTTATTTCCAGCAAACTAAAAATGAGATCAAAGTCACTCTGGGTTACTGAGAGGAGTAATTTTTGCCTCCTGAATCAATGTAATTCTGAAATTCTGTAGACTACAAAGTTAAGTGCAGGTTTTCTTTGGCACGGTCTCAGGCTTATTCTGAGTTCTTATTTTGATTTTACAGCACTTCAATTTGCATAGCCAAGAAATATTTCCCTTTCTGCTTCACATGTTTGATGGAGACAAAAAGTAATTTAAACTAACTATTGCTTATGATTCTTAGAGTTCATTGTTGCTAGTTTTCTTATTCCCCTTACCCTGCTTGCTGCCAGGCTGAGAATGCTTTCTATCTGTCAAATTAATGACATGCCCCTTCCCTCTGCATGCATACAATTAACCGAGTTAAAATTTTATGTAAGAAAGTGCTGTCTTTAGAAAACACAGCTGTTTTGCTTGGAGGAGGATTATCCTGGTAAAATTAATAATGCGGGCATCAAGTGTTTCATGGCACTGGCTTCAGGCAGCAGGGTTTGAAAAACTTGACAAACAACTCTAAATAAGACTTTAAACTTGAGTTGGAGGATGCTGCTAGGAAAGGTGAAGCTCTTAGTGCTCTCAGCACTATAAAATTGAATATTGAAAATTCTCACTAATATCAAAATTTTCAGTTCATTCCATTATTGCTTAAAAAAAAAAAGTTCAGTGCTTGCTGAGGCAAGCACATACTATGTTCATTTGCTGTTGATATTTTAAAGATGATGAATTTTGTATCTCTGAGAACTAGTTACTCCTAAATTTTGTCATCTAATTATGAACAGTAACGTTCCCTCTTTTCATTTCTGGAGGGCTTCCTGCTCTTGATAAACAAGAAAACCAGTGCTGAGTCTTTTTTTTTTAATTATTATTATTATTTGTTTGTTAAATTAACTTTTTCTTTTTAAATTTAAAATTTTAATAGCTTCTTGTTTAGCTTTTTCTGTATGGGGCCATTGCAGACATGTACTGTAGAGACAAGTAGCCGAGTTTGGGGCAGAAGGTGTCTGACAGCATGCCAGACCGTACTGCTGTTTGTGGGAAATAAGGAAAAACTGTTGGAAGAATGGGGGGGAGGGGGGGGGACGACACCTGACTCAAGCAAGATGTTTACATCAGCACATACCAATCATTTTCTGTTGCACTGCTCACAGGAAAATACAAATTTAAAAAAGTCCACCCAACCTCTAAAAGTCCAGTTTTGAGAAATTCCAGTAGCAAAATACTTCAGGATAACTGGATGGTAATGATTATACTTTCTTCTGTCTTGACAGCTTTGTTGGGGAAGGGAAAAGATCAAACCAACACTCTGTATGTATCTGGGCCTTTGGGTACATGTATATACCTCAGTATGTGTATGTAAACACTGTCTGTGTCTGTAAGCATGTTTCAGATTTTTTTTGTTACAATTAGAAACAGCATCAGAAGGTTCATTGATGCAGCGTCAGATTTTTCTTTCGTAAAAGAAAACACCCCCATAAAGATGCTGTGATTGCAGAAAAATGATGATGGTGGTGATCTTTTGTGTGTGTGTGTGGTGGTTATTGATAGTGAATAACATTAATGGGTTTCATGGACTAAATACTGCTTCTGACTGATTGTAAACACAGCTGGTAAACACGAGTATTTATTTTTTTTTAGTCACTTTTCAATACTGTTACACATTTGCAGAAGGTACCAAGCCCTTGATATGTCATTCATGTGCTGTGCACCAGCCGTTAACCAAAGATTGTGCTGTAGCTCTTGTGATTGTGTCCAAGGGAATGCTTGTAGGGGAGACTACAAATTTAGGCAGATGGGCAATTAGCATGTGTCTTCCACTAACCATTTCTTTTGCAGATTAACACAACATTTCACTGAGCATGCTACAGGCAAGAAATGAAGTTGTACTCAAAATACATGTATTATCTTATGCCTCTGGCTGCCTATTCTACAGCAGTTAATGGGGGGGAAAAAAACTTCTTTTTCATGATGGGCAGCTCTAGGACCACCCTTTTAATTTTTCCCAGTAACAGTCACAAAACCCTCTTTAGGGGAGAATTACGTTGTAGCTTCATAACACTGACTGCATCATACAAAATCAGGTCCCTTACATCCAAGATATAATGCAGTTTGAGCATAGACTATTTTCAAAGTTAAGGTTTTCTCCTCCTGCCATCTCTCGTTAGAAAGTGATACAGGTACAGCTTGTCCAAGTTCCAAGCTCGTAAAAGGATACTCAAGATTTAAATATACATAGTGGGTTTAAGTATCACTGCAGAGGATTCGTCTTTCACTCCTAAGTAAAATTGTGATGCTCAGTCTTGGGGTACCATGCAAAGAGTAGACATTCTTTATGAAGTGAGATTAGATTAAATGTCTAAAGTAACAATCTATTTTTGTGTTTCAAAGCTGAAAGCAACATGAGGGATTCCAAATCTGGATTTGAACCTCAATTTTTATGTTTTATCTAAACATGTAGATGTAGTGCTGTTCTGTCTTCTCTCCTGTTTTTATTCCCACCCCTTTCCCCCATTGCCCCAAAAGGCAGCAATGTCAAAAGCAAGGCTGATGATGCATTAATATATGGAAAGTGGCAGTTACTTTGTCTATAAATCTATAGCTAAGCAAGAGGTATGCTTTTAGATACGCTTTAGTGTAGACGTCTGAGTATTACAGTCTTTCAACCTGTGCTTTTGCCATCTTTATGAAGCCGCTGCAGCTGATGACACATTTGAAGACGGTTGACACATTTGAAGATGGTTGAAAGAGGTTTGCTTGACACTTCCTTCAAACTGTCTGATCCTGTGTTTTCTCTTCTGTTATCACTGTCTTTACAAGTAGCTGGCTTACTGATTATGAAAGAGGTGGAAGGAATGTAGGATTCAACCTTAGTATTTTTTTGTCACTGGCCTGCAGGATGAAGATGATGATAATCTGTGTGACAGATTGTTGGTTTGTACCAGATGCATTCAGAAATCAACTTTTATTTTCTTAAGCCTTGACATTTATTTGAAAGGGAAGGGCAATATAGGACTGTTGGAGAATGGCTGTTAAAATGTGTTGATTGGTGAACTTTTCTATAAATGGGATGTTAATGTAGAGGTCTGGTCTCCTTCTGACCAGCAGCTTTGAGTCTGGGGCAGATTTGTGGCCATTTTGGGCAAGACGCATAGGCTTTCCATACCACAGAAGCATGAACTGTGAAAACATGTTTGTGTAAACTTCTTCCCTCACTCTTTCCTAAAAATATTACACGTCAGCTTTTATTATAGCTGCACTGAACTGTAATATTCTCAGAAAAGGACTATGTCAATTTGCTTTGTTAATATTATGTTATGACAGAGGCTTATGGTATCTACTATTTCAGAAGCAATGAGAGGAAGGAGGACTTGTGCTTCTTACAATTTACTTCTCTCAAAAATCTGGATTTCGCTGTTTCCCTGCCACTAGCAACAGACATGATAAAGAGCTCATTGAACTTCAGGTGGAAAACTACAAATGAATACTTTCCTATATCTTTGAAGAAAGTCTAGTGCATTATTTGAAGTGAGAATGGAAGTTGTTTTATGGCAAACCTACAGTCTAATTTGTGTCTAAAACTTAAAATATATTGTTTATTTTGTTTCTAAAACTGCTACATTGTATTATCCTGTACTGTTCTGAAGTTACTTTTTCTTGATGGTGGTGGAGTGGTATCCAGATAGTAACGTTCAATGTCCACAATGCTGAAGCAAAAAAAAACACCCCCAAAACTGCAAAGTTTCATAAAAATTAAAACCATGTGCATGTTCATATTTTAACTTGCCTTTAATTTATCTTTTCCAGGTTGCAGTAGTAAAACTGAAGAATGCAGATAAGGTTTTTGCCATGAAGATACTTAATAAGTGGGAGATGCTGAAGAGAGCTGAAGTAAGATCACAGAAATGTTTCCTATCATCCTTCTCCCTCTTATGCTGCTGTTGCTTCTCTTTCCACAAGACTCTGTGTGTAGAGGGATTGAGGAGGTGCCTCACTACTTACTGAGAATGTGAAGATTAATGTTAAAATAAGCTTAAAATGGTCCATTGGAAGGGTTAAAATGGCATGGAATTTTGACTGGTGGGGCTGGATGTTTAAGACATTATACCTTTTCTATAAGTTCACAGGAAATACAAGCAGTCTTTTAATGCTTTTATTCCAGTTAAGAATGTAGTCTTTAGCAAGCACTTTCCATGGTGAAAGGTAATTACTGAGCCGTAAGCCTATTAGTTTATCAGTAGTTAGAACTTAGTCGGGGTCCAATTTGTAGATTGAAAAATCAGAAAGATAAAAAAGTTTCAAATTAATCTGAATGCATGCTTCATGAAAAAGTCCATCTGCAAAAATTTTGATGCAAAGTTCCTTGTTACAGCTTGAGTCTATTCTATTTTCTGAAAAAGATGGAACAGCTCTTTTACCAGCCCTGCTTCCTGCAGGGCTTCCTGCTCTCCTTTTACAGCTCCACTCTGCGTAGAATCCTCAGTACATTTCCCTGGATTCCTTTGGAAAGAAACTTCTAAAATACAGTCTACACCTAAAGATTTGTGTACTAATTTTAAAAAGAAAATATAACTAACTCTTCAAATTCCTTTTGAAATTCTTTGTCTATGGCTACCAAAAATAAACTGCCTATTTGATAAATAGATTCATAAAATATAACTCAGTGTCTTACACATACAAAGTTGCTTTGGCCATTGGGTTCTTTTGTTTGGACAATGTGAGCACTATCTTGGTGTCTCTTCCAAATTGTCTGATCAAATTATCTCTACCCTTAGTTGTTATTTGAGGCTCCCACCTTCCTACTCTCAGGCTTCCTTGCTGTTCAGTTGCTTCCAAGTTTATTCTGATTTCTGTGTTTATGTTTTAATTATATCTCGTTAGGAAATGAGATCAATGGGAAACCATCACACATTTTAAAAAAACAATGGAGCCAGACAAATTAATGCCACTTTCTGATCTGTGCACATCCTGCCTCTTTTAATGAAAATGCTATCACATTAGGAAGTATAAATGGTTTGCAGATTGTGGTTAAATGTTCACAGTGTGTTTCCTCTTTATCCAGAAATTATTCAGATACTGAGCAATCTGGCATTAGTGTTAATGATCTGAAGTGAAAATGCATTTACAAAGCATGACCTTCAACCTGTCATTTTTAAATGGTCATGAGTGCATCTCGCTTGTTACTGCTGCCAGGGAAAATAACCCCTTTTCGCTCTGTTATCCACTGAAATAAACAGCAAAATCAGACAGTCCAAAAATGCAAGACAAGCATAGAGGTAGGTGTATACACAACTGGCAGAAACAAGTTGTACTTAGGTCCCTGTATGAACAACTCTGTGGGAAGTGGGAATCGTTTGTAAAAGCAGTAAGGGAATGTGTACTTCGAGGCTAGTAAATGCCAGATTAAGGTGGATGACTACAAGCTCTGAGAGTAATTGTATGCAAAAACTTTGTTATAATGAAAGTATACAGGTTAGAGATCAGCATCCTCTTTTGCATTATAAAGAGCTGAAGTATTCCAAATAGTTGCCACTGTTGAAAACTCAGGCATGTGATGCAAAACTGGGGACATTGCTAATACAGGGAGTACCTGAAACTCATAGAATCACAGAATAGTTTGGGTTGGAAGGGACCTTAAAGATCATCCAGTCCTAACCCCCCTACCATGGGCAGGGAGACCTCCCTCTAGACCAGGTTGCTCAAAGCCCCATCCAGCCTGGTCTTGAACACCTCCAGGGATGGGGCATCCTCTGGGCAACCTGTTCCAGTCTCTCACCACCCTCGTAGGAAAGAATTTTTTCCTAAGATTCAATTTAAATCTCCCCTCTTTCAGTTTAAAACTATTCCCTCTCATCTATGGCTCCACTCCCTGATCAAGAGTCCCTCCCCATCTCTCCTGTAGCCCCTTTAGGTACTGGAAGGGGATATAAAATCTCCTCAGGGCCTTCTCTTCTCCAGGCTGAACAACCCAAAGTGTGTGATAGCTTGCAGTTACACTCCTAGACCTGTTACCCTGAGTGTTGACAGTCACTCACAGTGACATGTGTGCCCTCATGGTGCCAGAGGAGGCTCAGGAGTGATCAGGACAAATACTCTTAAGTTCTTCCAGAAGGTGCTAACTCTGAGCTGTAAGGACATGAGCACCAAATACAATAGCAGTATAGATAAACCCAAAGCACTAAGTTGGCTTTCCTGGGGTACAGAGTTGGATGAGATGACCTCTGGAGGCCCCTGGCAACAATTCAAGGAGACTGTGCGTAGAGAAGATAAAGTCTAGAGCTGGAATAATGAAAGGCATAAAAAAAGGCTTGCTTTTTTTTTAAAAAAAAAACAAACAAAAAACCAAAACTTAATTGAGCTATGTTACAGTAATTACAATATTTTTTTATTTCTTTACTTATTTTTGCCATGAATTAATTTGCCCACAAACCATATAGACTCTTTGGCTGTTACCATCTTAGCTGTGGTACTAGCTATTGCTGTCAGCTCGAGGCATACTGCCTGGAGGTGGGTGTCTAGAGTGCTCAAGGAATGCATGGTCTTTTGTTAAATCATGGTAAAACCAAGTGGAATATATAAACTCTCTGTAGTAACTAATCCTGTGAATTGTGTCATGACAAATAGAGAAACTACATGTTGTTTGTCCTTGTGAAAACAAGAGTTCATAGTATCTCTCTGAAAAATGTCAAGAGTTTACAAACAAACAAGGAAGGAAGAAAATCAATCTGAAACATAGAACAGCTATTCTTCATTCTGAAGAACATCCGTTCTTCTTCTCCCACCCCTAAGTCCATTTTTCATTTAATACCTTTGAGGGTATTTTTTTTTTAAGTATGTTTTGTTGTTTTCTCAAATTGCACTGATTTATGTGCTATGATTAAAGTATATCATCTTTCTGTTTTCTGGTCTGCATTATTCTTACTTGCTGTATTCTCCAACACAAAAATTGGTGCTTGGAGGAGGGAGCTATTTTGTTTCGGTTTTACTGCATGGATTCTTGTGCATATAGCTCCATCTGAAATGATATTTTGCTTGTCATTCTTCAATCTCCAAATCTCGTAACCAACAATAACCATGTCAGAGTTCTGGTATTTGCATATTGGTTTTGGAAATGAGATTGGAAAATTAAAAAGGCTGGATTTTCCTTTAAATTTAGCTGTCTCCTAAGATGGAAGAGACAGAGAGTGGTTCAAATTGATGAAACATCTTTGTGAAGTAGCTGAGTGTGCTGGAAAAGATTATGCCCTGTTTTACTCTAGTTCTCCATCTGCCTTCAAAACAGAGCCTGTATAATTGTTATTCTTTCCTCTACACTATTTTTTAGACATTTTTCTGAACAAAATTGCTATTTGCTACCTTTCACGTTCTCAGCATATTCACTTCAGAACTTTCAGCATATAACTTTACTGTAGTTTCTTTTTGGCTTCTCAACTGGTTGTTTTCCTCCATCAATCTGCAAAGGTGTTTTTGCCTGAGATATTTTATGCATTTCTTGGGACACATTGCAAAGCCTCCATCGAATTCCCTACCTTGCTGTTTTCCCATTTGTTTATTTTCTTCACATTTAATCTTCTATTCTTTCACATGAACCTGTGTTCTCTTCCTTCTCCTCTTAGGTGTTCCTTAGCATTTCTTGGCAGTTCTTGTTACTCCTCTGTCGCACTTGCTACAAAGGCACTTTTTGCTTTCTGTGTCTCTTCACAGTATATCGAGGGGGTGTCCTTCTGGGTGTCTGATCAACAGCTTCTATCTGGCAAGAGCAATAGTCAATTGTCTCCTGCTTTCCAGAGCAAAAAAGTGTGGAGAAAACTCCAGCTGGTCAATGATTATGAAATTAGGACAATAGAAGTTACTGTCAGCAACTTTCAAATTAAAAGAACCACCTTGCTTCTGTGAAAATTCAAGTGTAAAACATGAATGTAAATGAGATAAAATGATGAGCAGGATGAGATAAAATAATGACAGAAGACTCCAGATTCTAATTCTTTAACTCTTATTGTAGTTATAATTATACAATGCCATTATGGACTGATTTCTTCAATCTTACATTGCTATTCTGTCATTGATACTTGATTTCATTATCTACACATACAAAAAAAAAGATTTGACTTGAGATTTTCAGACAATGATGAAGCAGCAGTGTGTTTCTCCCTTTGCATCGTTTAATATAGAGAAGTACAACTGGTTTAAGCTTAAAGAAAATAGACTTTTCTGATAGCTATTTTTTCATAATTTTTGGCATATTTGGAGAGTGTAGTAAATGAGGTTAGTTTTGAAGTTCTGTAGTTGAATTGAGGTGTAGTTTTGAATTTTTTTCCTCAAAATATAATGTTCATAGTCAACCTTTGAAATGTGTTTCTTTTATATATTTTACTTAAAGGCTATAATTATTTTTTCTCCCTTTCAGACAGCCTGTTTTCGAGAAGAGAGAGATGTGTTAGTGAATGGAGATAACCAGTGGATCACAACATTACATTACGCCTTCCAGGATGAAAACTATTTAGTGAGTGTTGCTTTTGTGTATATATGGATGGAAATGCAGTTCTTTGTTGTGGTTTGAGACAGAAATATACTTTGTTTATTTGTTAATTTTGCGTTCTGGACTGTAGAGCCCATGTGAACTTCTGTGATTTTGTACATTTTGTGATTGGTCTTTGGTTTTTTGAGGACTTAAACCCACTAAGATGTCATAAATCATTAAAAAGTTCTTGCAGCATGGAAGACTGCCACTAAATGTTTATAAATAAAAGTGGGAAGCTGCAACTGCAGATTAAAGTGTCTCTTTAATATTTAATTTTATTTAATTTTCAAGTATTTGGAAAGACTTGCAAAAAGAAGCTAATGTGAGGGAAAAAAAGATGTATTTGAAACTTAAATAGATCTGGTGTTTGTGTGCATTTAGAAAGTATTTTTAAAGTTTTTGAAAAACAAAACAAAACTTTTTTTTTAAGAATCTGGATTGTTGACATTGGATGGGATGATCTGCATTAAGTGAATTGTGTATTTAAAAATATAATTGTGAAACTTTGATTCCTGTGCGTGTGTTTAACTTTGAGGGCATGAGTTAATATTATAGTTATAGTAGAAGTGTTGGCATATTTGAGGAGTTGAGGATTTCCTCATCATTAGGCTACTGTGTTGCTTTTGCAAAGTGAGAGGTGCAGAGTCCTGTGTTTTAAGTGCCAAAATTCTTTATTTTGGTATATCCAGTAACTGAGTTGTACTGCTTTTAAAAACGATGAAGAATAACCGCGGAGAACCCATATCAGTTATGAAAATCTTAAGAAGTTTTTTTCAATATACTTTCAAAGCATTAAGCTTTGATCTTGCAGATCTCTGTATAGTCTATTAGTTAAGCCTTTGGAACTTAGTATTATTATTAACGTATCTTTTAAATCTGTAAAAGATAAGAAGCTAATACTGTAGATCTTGTTTCAGAGGGAGTGGTAGGAGCACCACTGAACGGAAGGTACTTACCTTGTGTAAGGCTTGTGAGCATAATTTAAGAAGTTTACTATTCATGTCGCAAAGCAACAGATGAAATCTTGGTTGTCAGCACATTTAAAATTTTGTAGAAATGTGTTCTGTGCTTTCTTCATGCACTTAGAATCAATGAGGATGCCCAGGTTATTCTGCAGCAAAATTGTTAAAATCTTTTATCATTGCCTTTATTGTTATGGAAAGTATGAGGGAAAAGAAATGGGCATAAGATTCCTGCCTGCCCCTCGGCTTCCTTATAGCTGCTAGAATCTTGCAGAATTTTTTCCAGATATTTTAATTTCTTTTTCTGAAGGTGAGAAAGACTTGAACAAATGAGGAAAACTAATTATAAAAAGTCACTTTAATTTGCTTTATCAAAATTTTAAAGAATCAAATTGGGATAAGTTATTATATTTTTAATATTTTTTTCTTATTTGTGATTCATTATACACTATTGTTAAGAATCACTGTAGATATACACTGCCTTTCTGGAAGCAGGTGTTGTAACTCCTGGCAAATCTTTTAGATGCTATATACTTTAGTGGGAAACTATTCTAATTAGCCCGTCCACAGTGATGTTTGAAAGTAATGTCATAGCAGTGGGTGTTAAATTAGATTGGTTATAATTAGTTTGTTAGTTACAATTAGTTTGATTTTTTTTTTTTCTTTTCCCCATTTGCCCTTCCAGTTGCTGTTCCAGAATTAAAACAAACTAAGCTAAGCTAAAAAGATATTAATTGTGAGTTTCCCCACTTTTCTTAAGTTTACTTTTTCAGTCATTTTGACCATGGCTCTAAAGGTAGTGGGATTTCATTCTATCATAATATGGAAAAATGGAGAAAAGCTCTGATCTCTTTAAAGTCTTTGTACCTGATTCAGTGGAAGGCAGGTTTTATGTTTCATTAATAAATGAGAAATCAAACTTTCCCCCCCCCCCATTTCCATTAGATGAGGTGACACCTCCCATGCTGTATTATGCACTGTTTCACCAGTATCTGTAATTGCACTGGGAACCACTGGAAATCTCCCCGTCTTTGCTTTAATCTGAGTAGTCTAAAAACTTTATTCTCCAAAATAGTTTATTCAATGGGAAAAGGAGGTAGTAGGAATAAAAGGAAAAGGGAAGCCTGGGAAATTAGAGCCCTTAAATGAGACCCCAAGTTGGTTTCAGTTTTATAGGTCTGTGCTGTAATCCTTTTCTCCTTTTGCTTTCTTTCAAAGGGTATTGAAAGGAATGCAGAGTATCTAAATATTTTATGTCTGGTGATGGGACAGTAGATGATGCTATTCTGCCATAAGGCTTACTGTATTTGTAGAGATATATTAATATTAAAATGAGACTGAACCAGCTTTTGTTTTCAGAACATTTAAGCATCTTGGTTAGGTTTTTTAGTGCCCAGTATATTTTTTTGCAATAAATGAATTTTTGCGCCTCAATTAGTTTTCAGTCTCTGATTCACTCAATAAATTGATTGGTTCCCCCCCTCTCCCCCTCTGTTTCCATATTATTCCCACTCTGTAGTACCTGGTTATGGATTACTATGTTGGAGGAGACCTACTTACATTGCTCAGCAAGTTTGAGGACAGGCTACCTGAAGATATGGCTCGTTTTTATTTGGCTGAAATGGTGATAGCGATTGATTCCGTTCATCAGTTGCATTACGTTCACAGGTAAGTTATTGGAGCACCAAGTTCCTGTTGGAGTTACTTGATGGAGTGAGAATAATTCCTGTTAAAATAGTTTAAGCTGGTAAAAAGTATTTGTCATAATAGTAAGTATAATAGAACTGACCTGCCGACACCTTGTGGTTATTGACAACTGTTGCTGACCTTTTGCCGTAGTCAGACACAGGAATGAGGAGATTTTATGACTATCCAAATGCATGTGATGGATCTTACACTTGGGCATGCTTGAGAGTTAATGATCTGTAATTTATAAAAGCAAAACTGGAAACCTGTTCGTGAAATGTGATCAACTTTGAACAGGTTTATTGAAGGGTCAGGTTATGTTTCCTAATTCTGTTCAACACCTATACAGAAGTTGCCAACACACCATTGTATGATCTGCTTTGGATTTTTTCATTGTTTTCTTTTGGATTTAATGAACTTGTCTTTAAAACTAAGTGATGGCATTTTGCTAAATACGTGGAAGTATTTAAATTTTGTTACTTTACCTTGGTACTTTACCTTTATATATGCTCTTCAATGGGGAATATTGTTGTTTGTGTTTAACTTTTTGTGAGACCATGTTGATTCTTCTCCAAAGCTGGCATTATCTTTTCTCTAATGTGTCATTCTCTGAAGAATTCCATGGCAACTCTTGTACGCAGAGCAAAAGATTTCCTTATGAGGCAAAATTTTCAAATACACTCAATAGATGAACTTTGCTCTGTCAGAAATCAGTAGGAAAACTCCAAATTGTTTAAGCTGAATAGTTAAGTTCGCAGAATGAACACTTTTGATACATCCATCTATAACTCTTAATCAGAATCTATACTGACCATTCCTTCTTTAACCATTTCCACTTAACCTGCTTTGCTCTGGAAAAGTTTTGGGTCTCTTTTTGGTCCAAAAAGTGTATTGCAGTTGGTTTTCTTTTGTTTCCTTTGAGACTATGGCTTTTCATGAAAGAGTTGTAGCTGAGAGTTCTTTAGGGTGGGATGGTGCTAAACTGCATATTGCACTCCTGGAATATTTTGAAGTCTGCTAGTTTTGTTGAAGCGGGTCTGTATCTACCCGCTGAAGAGATTTTTGTGATAATGCTTTGTGGAAGAGCCCAGGCAGAGTATTTTCCTTAGCATTTTTCTGGAATTTTGAAGATTTTATGTACTTCTGAGAAACTGTTATTTTAGTACCTGATGTGAAAGGCTTTTGTATTCAGTATAATTTGGATCTAATTTCTAAAATGTGTTTGTGAGTAAACTGGTGAGATGCTATTTCCAGTTACCAATTGACTTGGCAGATAGAATTCTCATTCTATCATTAATCCTGCTGTAATACAGTGCCTGTTCATAAGGGGATGCTTTGCAAAGATTAAAGATGTTAAGATCACTTGAGTATATGTCAGCCTTTGAAATGAGACCTGTTCCACTGTTAGTTTTATTAGGATGTTTACAACTGATACAGCAAAAGGAAAAAGGAAACACATAGTCACAGTGCCAGGACTCTAGGACGTGGAGGACATAGGAGAAGGAGGAGGAAAATACTACAAAAAATGGCATAATGGAACAGCTGTAGTTGGGGTATTTCAGATGAATAGCCAATATGCATCACGATTTGATCTGAGTTGTTGCCAGTGAACCAGAAATCATGCTTTAGGCATGTTTCGTTCCAGGGTTTTTTGCGTACAATGAGATAGCAGATTGTTTTGTTTTGTTTCCTTTTAGTGCCCCAGTTCTTTTAGGATAGATTTTCACGTTAACCATACATAGCATTGTACTTTGATTTCTCTGAATGGTTTTGCACCTTTTAAAAAATTATATTTAAATTTTTATTTTCAACATGTTCCTGCTCTTGCTTTTTTCTGTCATTAATTTTTTGTTGTCAGTTAACTTTGTTTGGGAGTGACACTGATTGCAGTGGTGGTTCATTTGCACACACTCCAGTGTCAAATGCAAGTCACTTTTCCTTCCTAAAGCACATTGGCCAAGGTTTTGAAACATCAAATAAAAGAAACTTCATTGTTCACTTAAATGAAATTGCTAAAACTGCACTTCAGGTTTTGGAGTTCCAAATTTGAATGCCATTTCTGCATAATTATGGGTTGAATTTGAAGGAGATAGTAGAATTGTTCAGAGAAATTACGTAGTGTTTTTGAAGCTGTGTCCTGATACTTACTGAATTGAAGAGGGAGAAAAGTTGCTAGGTGAAAATGATATCAGTACTACCGGTTTTAGAATTATTTTTAAAAATTTTACTGATTTTTATGTACTTTCTAGTTTAAATATGTGGTGTGATGTTTTTGAGATAACGTAAATCAGGACATAAAACTTTGATCATTTATTTCTGATCAATTAATTTCTGTGGACAAATGATGTGATAGTTAAACGATGACTCAAAACGTTAATAAAACGGCCTTTTCTTTCATGTACATCTTAGCTTTTGCTGTCATTACAAATGCCCCAGTGTGGGCATTACCAAATGATGTTAACAGCTCCAAGGGTTGCTTTAAAAAGGAAACTCCATCTAAATTGAGTATATGTGCAGGTGTTCACAGTGGGGAAGAAAGTCCATACGTGTAACTCTCATGACTGCATGACTTCCTTGGGAGTTCATGTAAAGCTTATACCTACTCCTGCTACTTTAAATTACTGATTTGTACTAATAAAGTGATGCTTGCTTGTAGGCCAAGGTTATATATTGTCTTATGCCAGTTTTCTGCGAACTGTAATATCATACAGGGTAAGATTTTGTGTTTATTAGGAGTCAACATAGATTGGTGTATTTTAGATTTATAGCACCTTTTCTTTAATTAAAACCCATAAACGTTTGGGCTGAAAAAAGCCTGTACATGTATTAATATCAGTTCCATGGTTGTGTTGCTACTTAATTCCTTACGGCATATGTTAAAAGCTTATCTTTGCATGCATTATCAAATACCCAGGTGTGAACTGGAGTAAAACTTACCAACTTAAGCTACACTTTATTTATGCATGTTACCTTACCTCAAATGTATAAAAGCTGTTTTTCCTAAAACTGAGACTTAACTCCTCAATTATTTTATTGATGGGCGAAGTTTTTTCTCTATTTTATGTAAGGTAGAAATAGAGGTGTAAAATGCTTGGGGTTTCCTCTCTAAAGCAGAAAAGACTTTAGAAGCTCTGGTTGCCACTGGCAGAAATTTCCCCTGAGGACTGCAGAATATGCCATCTGGGCACATCCTAGTCCCAGGCATGGAGAGTGTGCAGCTAGCAGCTTTGGGTGGCCCTGCAGTGTGTCTGTGTTGCTGCCGTTTGTGTTGTCTTCTGAAGTAGTCCTTACTTCAGTAAAGGAGCGTTTAAGTCTGTCTCTGTCCTGAATTTCATTTGGGATGTTCCAGCTTCTTGAATAGTACAGAATTATAAGTGTTAATAGGCTTAAGTTATTTTCGTCTTGATTTTCTTTCCTCTATCTGTATGTTCTGTGCAGGGTTGCACAGTGACCCAGTGCCACTAGAGACTGTTCAACATTTTGGCTCGTGATCCTCCAGAGCACTGTAATAATATTCATTTTAAATACTTTTCATATATTGGCACACACACACATTAAACAGTCTTTTTCTATTGAATGGTAAAACAACCATCACTTACCTTCTTACAAAGAAAATATTTTGGAAGAATTATGAAACACCTATGTTAATTATTATTTTTGTTGGTTAAATTTATGGGAGGACAGTTAAGACTAGAGGGCAAGCTCTCAAGTTACATCCATTTCAGATGTTGTATTTTGCATGTGAAAAGATGGGCCTGGGAAGCATAAACACACCTACTTTCTTAAGGCATGTGAGGTTACAGTTAGCAGGATTAGTGTCTTTATGGATTTCTAGTTGCTGCTGTCTTTTCGTCTGAAGGATTTTAGCATTCTAAACCACGAGATGTGTTCCCCTCCCCCCCCCCCCTTTATCTTTCTGTTCTCTTTATCAACTTCTCAAATTAAGTTGGGCTTCACTGGAACATTTTTCTTAAAATACAGAGCAGATGAATTCTCTGTGGAAGTGACATCCTTTCTGAGAAATACTGAACATGAGGGAATTAGAGGGAAAAAGAACTGTCTATAGCCTATCAAGCCATGCCTCTTTTTTGCTTTTAACAAGAAGGTACTATTTGTCCTCAGTAAAAATCATCTTTTGGACATCCCTGAAATATTTAATGTAGTTTGCAGGCAGTGAAATCTGGGATATTTTGTAGGATGTATTTCACTTTGACTAAAAGTTTCAGTGCCAGCATATCCATTTTTGATTTGATGAATAAGTGGTTTTCTGTTTTCTGGGTGTATCCCGTCTTTCCTGATCATTAATTTGCTTAAGTGGAAAATTTGGGGGTGGAAGACACATCGAGGGAGTTAGCTGCATTGCATGGTACGTCTGAGTTGACTTGGCACAGGGATGAGCAGAGTGCTCTGGTCTTTGTTAAAGTGAACTGTAATTGTGGGTTTGAAAGAAAGCAACAACATGTTTCAAGTGTTTACCAAAGTTTGCAACAGACATAATGTTGAACAGGCAGATGAAGATGTCCTTACAAAGTGCTGAGAGTGAAGGAAACGGGGCTAGAAAAATAAGGAAAAACATGAGATTATTTTCATAGTCTACTGAAAACATATTGCTTTGAAATACTGCATGGTTTAGTTTTACATGGAGAACTGCAGGTCAGAAAGTTATTTTAGTGAGTATTTGGTAATCTTGTGCTTCCTTACAAGGTATTCCTTTACAGAGGTAGGAGAGATCCATGAGTCTCTGTGCTTCCTCTCCGTTTTTCCACTGAGGAAGGGCTGCAAAGAAAGGTTATCTTTACAGGCTCTGGGCTTTCATTTTGCCCTGTGACCTTATATGCTGTAAATGTGGCACCTGCTCACAGAGTTATCCCATCAGGGTGGCATTTGATTTGCAGAAAAGACCGGAGGAGGCTAATGGTATTTGCCTAGAATTTGTTGGTAGGATTTACTAAGGAGCCTGTGATGAGCTAGAAGTATTTTGAAATAAAAGACCTATGTGTGCTTTGAATGCTGAGGGCTTGTGGATAGTCATAGAAGTCAAATATTTTCTTAATGGTATTGTGTCTACTAGTAAGTGTTCATTTAAGTGAAAGCTGTGTAATGGGTGCCTGAGGTCGCACAGACCTATATTCTGGGTTATTCGAGCAGAAGAAATTTAGAACCTGACTCCAGTGCCTTAAGCAATAGTAGCCTTGGGTAGTCCTTTCAGCAGAGGTGCTTTTACAAATGTACCCTTAGGCCTTTTTGCTCGCTGTCCCTCTCTTCCCAAGACCAGAGCTCCAAACTCCAGCTCTGCTGTACAAAAGGTTTGTGATGCTCTGTGGTGAACTGAGTGAGGACAGCTTTCCAAGTCAGAAGTAACTTTGCATTTTAATTAACCTGGGTCAATTCTCCAATCTGTGATGGAGGATAATAGGAGGAAATGGCTTTAAGCTGGTCTTTCCAATAAAATCTGTGTTCATCCATGTTGTGCCTGTATTTTCCCCTTATGTCCACTGAGTGGTACTTGACCTATCTGGTTATTTATATAATCATAGAATGGTTTGGGTTCGAAAGGAATTAAAGATCATCAAGTTCCAACCCCCTTGCCACCTCCCACTAGACCAGGTTGCTCAAAGCCCCATCCATCCTGGCCATGAACACCTCCAGGGATGGGGCATCCTTTGGGCAAGTTCCAGTGTCTCACCACCCTCAAGAGTGAAAAACTTCTTCATAAGATCTAATCTAAATCTTCCCTCTTTCAGTTTAAAACCATTCCCCTTGTCCTATGGCTCCACTCCCTGATCAAGAGTCCCTCCCCATCTCTCCTGTAGCCCCTTTAGGGACTGGAAGGGGCTCTAAGGTCTCCTAGGAGCCTTCTCTTCTCCAGCCTGAACAGCCTCAATTCTCTCAGCCTTCATAGCAGAGGTATTCCAGTCCTCTGATCTCAATTCTATGATTTTAAAGAAAAAGGGACATGAGAAGCTGCTGGAGCTGGGGTGTCTTAAATTTTGTTAGCCATAAAACTCTCAGAAATAAAACCTTTACATTCCATGTCTGACACCAGTTTCCTAAAGAAGGGAATTCTTGATTATTGTCAGTTGAGGAAGGCCAGCAAGACAAGGAATGCAGCCCTCTGTTCTGTCTGAGTCCTCTTCAATCCTTTAGCAAGACAATTCTACCTTTATTAGAAAGAAGACTCAAAGGGAAAAGAAAACGTGTAGATGAAGGTTTTTTTCTTCCTTGTGTAGATTGGTGTGTTTTCTGGGTGCAGTTCCTTGAAAGGCAGTGCTCACAGGATGTGAGGGCTCTGTCAGATAGTATATAATCCTGTTTAGGTATGAACTGGATGTGGTTGTCATAAAAATGGAGTAGGTAAACCCTCCTGAATGTGAAAATGAGAGAGACAGACAAGAAATAAAGTCTGACTGAAAAGGATCCTTTTTAACCTTGCACTCTAATGGGAAAATTCTTAATCCCAAAAGTCTATATAAAATAGCCTGGTCTTACCTTACAAGTAATAATGTTTATAGTGAGGCTCAGTGGATGGTAAACAGGATAGAACTTTCCAGGAGATATTGTTGCCTTCAATGTGAAGGTTGTTTTCAGGAAAGAAAGTCCATGTTAGAACTGTCACAGCTCTGATATGAGATCTTTTTAAGTACCTTAAGAAGTTGAAGGTGTTTTCAAAATTATTTTCAAAACTTCTTTTGAAGACAAAACATCTCAATTTGTAATCTGTTTTTATGCGAGTTAAGATATAATTTTACATTCATTCTTTTCTGATTGTTTCAGACCTGGAGATATTTTCTCCTACTATTTCCTTTTATATCCAAAATCAACAGCAAACATTTTCCTTCCTTCTGAATTTTTAGTGCTAGTGACTGTGATTCTGAGGGTGTAATTAAGCTCATTGTTTGATGGGGGTGGAAATAGTTGGTAATTAACCCTTTCAGTGATTTTTCTCCATGTATATACAGCTCTGAATGATGGAGGCAGAAGCGAGAATGGCAGTTGTGTGTTGTGAGTCTTCATTATTTTCAACTTTTTTGTTATATTAGAAGGAGATAAAATGCTTATGCTTTGTCTTCAGCAGGCTTTCCATTTGATTATCTTTTTGTGAACACAGTATTTCATAGCTATGTCGTTTCAGTGTCTCTTTTTATTTCCATTTATTAATACCCCTTGTGCTCCTCAAGGTTCCCCTTAGAACACCTTTATTTAATTTATGATTATGGGCCCTTTGCTTCGTTCTTTTTATTTGAAATACAATTGGATTTATGGTGTTAGATTAGATCAGATTAGAAGCTGCACAGGAAAAATTCATTATCTCCTGAATTGCAGTGTTGTGTAGATTTGTCATTGCATAAATAAGCAATAATAAGTTCACTTTATCGTTTGATATTCCTGCAGTGTTAGTATAAAAACATAACATCAAGATGCTTGAACTCCTTATAAGAAGTGTTTTAAACCCTTGTCTTTTACCTGGTTTCTTGCTTGCTCTAGCGTTCTCCTCAGCGAATATTTGATGGATTTGGGGTGAGAAGGTCTTCACTGCCTGAACTGCCAGATCTGACAAGTAGAAATTTGGGTCTTGGTTTTCTGAATTAAATTGCTGTTGTCCCAACCACTAATGTAATATTTCCTTTTCTTCAGAGTAAATTAAGATATCCTTGCAAGGTGTCAGTGCAAGAATCTCATCTGCGTTGAAGCTGTTCTATAGTTAAGTGTTTTCCCTCTTACATTTCGAGAAGAGCTGCTGTTAGAGAGGAACATTATAAATGTTCCTTTATAATAACAGCAAAATATTACTAGATTTTTAACTTCTTACATGAGGAAAAAAATAGGTCACTTAACTTCCAGCAAATTAGAATACTGCTTACAAAGCAGATGCTTGCATAAGGTCATGCTCGGTTCAGTTATGGACGGTTTTGTGGTTGAGGTCAGGGAAGCAAGACCTTGTGGAGCTTTTTCTGAAAAGTTGTATTAAAATCTTTATTGACTCAGGTGCTGTGATATTTATGCTATTCAGTTTTTCTTTATTAGCTACTGGGGGACAGCCTTTAGCATTTCCTCCTGCAGGAGGAAGCAGTAATATTACTGCCACTGTAACTTGGTAATTTTTAATCAGATACAGTGTGTAAAATCCAGGAAAATACTGGGTAGAAGGAAAAAGGGGGTGGGGGAGGTTAAATCTGATCTGGTAGAATGGTAGCGAAGTTGTGTCTTACAGGAAATTGAACTTATAGCACAGAAAGGAGTTTACTTTTATGCAGGTACAGCTCTCTTAGGATTCTGCTATAGGCAGAAAATTCAGGCCTGAAGTTCCTATGTGAGGTATTAAAAAAAATTTATTAATTACTTTTATTTTTAAGCAAGCATTGTACCTTATGCTTTATATTAAAAGAAGAAAGTGAACTGCATAAGCAAGTTGCATGCAAAGACATTTTCAGTCACCCTGGCCTTTATTCCTAATAAGTGTCATTTTAGTGTGTTTGAGCAAAAAGTGCACTTTTGGGAGTTATTTTAAAAGGTCTGACATGTTTTTCTGCCCAAAAAAACGGGTACTGGAGATGTTACACAAACACATTTGTTCCTTAATAGTCTCTGGCTACAGTTCCTTCCTTGATCGGTTGCCTTCAAGAGTTTTAGGCAGATGTTGCAGTGTTTATTATACCTAGATCCTGCTTGTTAATGTGTTTTGTTCATTTGTTTTCTGAAAACACATGTGTTTTGCTTTCATTATCAAATTAATTGTGTCTGTCTGTTGTTATGTGGCAGAGTAGAACTGCAGCTATATGCTTCAGGCTTGTTCTAGCTTATTCCTGCATGTTTCCTTGGCTTTTGGTCAGAATAAAGATTGTGTCTTAAAATGTGTTCTACCCAAACACGTTCTGAATGGTTTATGCAATTATACATTTTTATTAATTTTTATTTAGGATACCTGTGAGGATACATTTTTATTCTTTCTTAACTTCTCTTTTGCAAGAATAATGAATATATTGTTTTCATATTCCTTCCATCAAATTATTATCTTTTTCCTTTGATTTAAACTTGATAGGGGCTTATCTATTAAATTGAGCTATTGTTTTTCTGAATAATTGCTTAAAAAATATAAAGTATTCCTGTTCAAAAGTGCCGTTTTGATCTCTAGTGCAGTGACCTTCTAGAAAAAGCAAAGACTCTCTTGTTATAAATATATTGGTATGGTGTGTATATACGAGCACACTTCACTTTTGATATGCTTACTTGTGTATATTCTGCAGTAGTTTTGCTTAGCAGAAGATAAATAGTTGCCAGAACAATGTCTGTGGTGACTAATTGGGTGCCCAAAAATCTTTGAGGCGTATGGGAGTTTTGCACACTCTGTCTGGGAATATGAAGATAACTAATCATATCCTCATTTAATGTATGAAGAAAGTGGAGTATGGGTGTAATGAAAAATAAACACAGTGTATAATTTCATACAGTGGACATATTTTCTTTCTTTTAGCAGAGCAGTGTTTCAGACCAGCTTAATTTTATCTCTGACTGGATAGATGTATTAACAGCCAAACTACAGCTAAGAGTAGGTGGAACATTTAGATTATTAATACTTACAAAAAAGCTAGTAGGTTTTGGGACTGCAATAAATGAGGCAAGATAAGAAAATCTACATGTGCTGTATTTCACAGACTGGTTTTGATCATGGGAAAGTATCGGAAAATAGAAATAAGAACTGGAAAAGATAATGTTTCTTTATTTAAACAAAAGCCTAACTCTAAACATTTTAGTAGTGATGAAAAAGAGCTAAATTTCTGTACCATGATAACTACTGCATTTTGATCTGTTTTGTACACTTGGAGCTCCAGTTAGGATTGACAGCCTGATTGAAGTTTTTTTGTGTAGAAGTTAAAATTTTAGGGATTTATTTACAGGTCACAGTTTTGGAAGTAGTGTGGTCATTCTTAAAGTTGGCGTGCACTCTTAAAGTTATCAGACAACTTTCAACTTTCTTAAACCTCATTGATGAGGATTGTAAATAACATTCCAAATGAAAACGTTTTGGTTTTTTCTAAAATGACTAGCTGCAGTATTTTATTCTCTCTGATAGGATATTTTTCCCAGTGAAACTGGGAGCAGTGGTTCTATCCCACTGAAAGGGTATAGGTATAATATAATAATTTGGTGTACCCATTCCTTCTGTCATTTACAGTTGATAAGGGCTTAGGGTATGGATGAAGTTTCTGCTGTTACTGTCAATAGGAAGATATTTACATTTTACACTGTTAAATCTAACCCAATTTCTGTTGTAGACCTCAGTGTAGCCATTTCTGCATGTCCAATTATTCCAGTCTTCCCTGCTGTTATTGCTGCTTTCCAGCTTTGTGGTAGCTTCAGATTTTATTAGTGTGCATTTATTTTTCTGCCAAGGTTATTAACTAAAATGTTAAATTAGTTTCAAACCTGACCCTGAAGGATTCCCCCTAATAATTTTCCTCCAATTTTATTTTCTCTTTCAGTACCTAACCATTGTCATCTCTATTTTATCAAGCTCCTCACCAATATGGTTATTAGTTCTGATATTTAGTCCTGATATTTGTTCTTTCGGTGGTGCTATTACTCATATGGAAAAAAAAATATTTTAAAATATTTTACATGTAATTCAGTGTCAATACATAATGTTGTGACAAAAATTCCCTGATCGTGATGACTGAGCATGCAAAAGAATTCAGATTTTGCTCTCAGTGTTTGCATGATCTAAAATGGTGTTCATCATAATAATTCTAACTATTAGGCATTATGTTTGAGGAAGTGAAAGTTGCATAATGTTACAATAGTCTGCATATTTTCTGCCCAATTAATTGCAATAGCTCCAAAAAACTTTCTCTTGCTATTCACTTGCATCTCAAAGCTGGTTTTCCTTTTTAAGGACATAAAATCCCCAAAGGTATAGGAAATTTAGTAGCAAAAGCATGGTTTACAGCAATGGCTTTTGAGCACTACAGCCAAAAAAGAAAATATTATAAAGACGCAACTTTTGCATAAACATTTATTCAATCTTTGCTTACGTTGTTGCTTTAAACACAGTTTAAAATGGAAAATACTTGTCTGAGATTCTGTGTTACTAATGTTATCATTGCTTTTGACAATCATGTGCTTAGGAGAGTTGTGAATGCTGAAATGTAAAACACTGTGATTCCCATTTGGATATCATAAGCGGGATTAATTTGTTGCTTATCAAAAAATCGGAGGGGCTCTGAGGATGTCATGGGCAAGAAATGCAGCATTTGCGAATTATAGTGTCTGACTTCAAACTAGAACTTTGCATCGCTTTGCACAGATTTAATTCCAACTAAGGAGAACTGATTTGTAATAAACAATGATGTCTGACCTTAGCATGCCTAAGATAAATTAAAAAAAAAAAGTATGTGTCATGAGCAGTTATGCCAGTTCCTTTAGATACATGAATAGAGAAGCTTCTCAACACAATTTCCCTGGGGAGATCAAAGTTCTGATGTCTTGTTTTGCTTGTTCTGTCATTTTTATGCTTTTTCTATGAATATACCAAGACCCAAAATTTCTGTCCCATAAATTTTAAAGGAGTTTGTAACTTCTATACTGTGACATATTTCCTTGAATACAAACCAGCTTGCTGATTTCTCTACTTTTAAATGTGTTGCCATAACCTTTCTGTGTTGGTGCCTGCCAAAGCTGTATGTCTGAATGTATTTATTCACGTCTGTCTTCCTCCCAGTTCACACTGAATGTGTGTACCTTACAGCATCTTGATGAAACAAACATGAAACCTCTGACATACTAAAACATTTTGGAGAATATAATGTAAAAAACTTGGATGTTCACTCTGTGTATCTTCCTGTTGTGGGTACTGATTTGTGTGGGTTAGAAAATGTTGTATAAATATTTTGACCTTTCTTGTGCAATTCAGATCAATAAGCATTTCACAAACATGTTGTGGCTCTATTATTACTTCCCAGTTCCCTGGTACCAGTCAGTTCAACCTAACGTGTATATAATATTATTAGCAGCATCAAAAATCTTCTAATCCCTCTGTGCTAGAGAGATTGAAATAATAGAGTTGTTCTGAAAAAATTGGAAATTCCTGCTGCCACATCAAAATAGAGAATATCTTGAACTGGGATGAAGATGTTTCTGGTCTCCAGTTAGAGATTTTGACACAGTCTTCATTGAGTTCTTGGGTTCTGTCATGATTCAGACTGTCAAGTTCAGTCTAACTGGTATGCTGGAACCCAGTGCAGCAGTTGCTGAAGATCAGATGTACATTTAAGGTAAAAATGCAGCTGGTGTGTGAAAAAGTTGAGATAACACAAGCTCATGTGGGATTTATACTAGAGGCTTCAGGTTCATTTGTATTTAATGGTGATGAGAATTCTTGGCTGGAAGTTCCTGGTGGTGTAATACTAGTTTATCCAACATTCAAGTAGCATCAGTAATAATCTTATTGAGATTTGTAATTACATTTGCCTAATATATTAAGCAGAAGGACTCAGAATATTTTATCTGCTGTGTATTATTTCAAAGGAGGTCAGAGCTGGTCCCTTCAATGAGCTTTATTAGGGATCATAGACGGATAACAGGAATTGGAAAACTGGGTCTATCTAAGAGGAAAAACATGATTCTCAACCATAATTCAACTAGTTAATCCTTGCTATTGTTCCTAAATAACTGATCTCCTCCCAGTATTGCATACTTTATAAAAGTGTTAGTAATTGATGGTTGTCTTTTATTATTATAGTTTTTTAGGGTCTTGCAACAAAGTTTTTGAAATACTACCACAACTGAAGTGTAGGAAATAAATGCCACAAAATTGACAGAATGTAGTTAGTAAGATGCATATGGCTTATTTTATAAAAGTATACCTTGAAGCTGAGAGCTATCTTGCCTTCTCTGGTCTTGCAGGTCACCTGATTTACCTGGTGCCAGAGCAGAGGGTGTCATTCAATACAGCGTTTGAGTTGAATTTAACCTCAGTAGATGCAATTTTCAGGAGAGTGTCAGAGGCTTTTTTTGTCATCTTCTAGTCTGGTTGGTCCTTTGGAACCATGATTTTTATATTGATGAGTATTTGTTTATGACATTTAAATCTCAGAGCTGGGTTTTTGTTTTATTTGCTGTATTAGAGTAAGTCAGGCAGTACTTTCCCACTATCACATCCCTTGTCTACTCCTCAGCTCCAGATCCATTAGAAGAAAGAAGGTACTTTATATAGATATCTTAAGTAAGCAATGTTTTTATTTGTTAAGGGAATAGGTCTTTTTCTTTTCATCTGTAAACAAAAATAGTGTTAGGCATGTAGATAATTTTGCTTACTTCTGCTTTATCAGAATAGTTTGGTGTTGATTATGTCAAGAACTGTGGAAAAACTTTTTACATATTTTGAAATGAATACTTGTTTGGCTGGTGGCGAGTTCAGAAAAGCCTCTCCTGGCTGGAGCTGAGGCAGAGGGACCAATTAGGAATGATCTTTGACTCCATGCTTCACATGAGGACAGTCTTATTGACTCATTTGAAATGAATTAACATTTTTGCTTTGTTTTTTACTCGGACTTTTGCTGGAGTGGATTGGATATAACACATCCAAGGAGGTTTTTTTATTAACTGTGCTTATGTATCATGTTAATAAATCATTTCTAGGTATAACTAGTCTATTTGTTAGTTTAAGTTCTGAACTGCTCTTTCCAGCTCTAAAGAATTTGCTTTTCAATTTGGTTTCAGTGAGAGGAAAGCAATGCTTGACTCTCAGCCAGACAATTATGATAAATAAAGACATACATCAAGTCACCTAAGTTTAAATGTTAATCAACTCTATAAAAACAAATGTCAAAACTAGGTAAAACTGCTCATCCTGTGAGTTCTGAAATGCACCTTCTGTAATGTTACATATAGTCAAGGACTTACTATCATTTTGTTGGCCATTAGATGCAGAGTAGACAACTAATTCTACTTAAACAGGGAAGCAACAATGAGATTAACCATGGGTTAAGTGACTGAAAATAGCAACTTCGATCCTCCAAGTGACCAGCTATTTAAATGGAGGAGGATACTTGACAGCAAACAAGCAGAGACTGAGGAAAACAAGAAGGGGAGGAATACATGCTTGTTTTTTATATGCTTTTTTGTACAGTTGAGTATTCCTAAATATCTGTTTGTTCAATGATGGAATTCTATTCTAAAGGTTGAATCCCTTCCTCTAGTTTCCATGGAGATGAAACTCCATGGGTGTTTTGGCAAAATGGATACAACCTGCCTCTTGCCACCTTCCCCTCCAGCTCTCTGCACAGTATGTTGCTGCTCAGCATTTTAAAGACTTGAAAATTCTCTGACAAACTCTTTCCTTCTGCAGTTAATGGCTTTTGTATGAACACTGAATGTGAAAAAGCACCATAGGAAAAAAATATTAATAAAAAAAAAGGTGACTTATGAAGTAACCATCAGGCTACTGATGGAATTTGAAGCACATCTATCACATGGGCCACATTTTCCTTCTCACTATTTTCTGCTCTTTCTGTTCTGCTTCCATAAGTGTTTGTGCTGGGCAGCAGAGAAGGGTCAAGGAGTTGGTCTCTCTGTGCAGAAAAAAATACCCACACTGTATCCCATCTTGCTTGGTTTCCCATGGTCAGATGAAGGATTGTAGCCTCAGTCTCTTATAGAAGTCTTACCTAAATCCTCCACAGCCTAAAAAGTAAACAGGGTAGAAGAACCTCTGAGTATACGGAGTCGAAATAAAGATCTAAAACCTCGTTCTATTGGCCAGAAATCTGTTACTTTGAATGTAAACTTGTCAGAAAGGAAAGCGCTAAGTGTATCAAAGTAGCAATATAAGAGGAAAAAAAAATGGGAAGTACTAAAACTGTTTTTCAGATGGGCATGGGAGACTTCTAGGGAGCTGCCTTTTCCTACCTTGCCGTCCCCCTCAACAGAGTCAGAAAAAACCCTTACTTTTTTCACATTGAATTAGCTTAACACAACTGAAAAGCTAATACCAAATAAGAAAGTAAAATATATCTTGTTTTACTTGTCGGGGTAGGACTTCTGACTCTAAAGATTCATTACCACCTTCTCTTGTACCGATGGCCCAGGTGCGGCTGCCGTGGTGCGATGCATTTGGTATTTCAGTTGAATAATAAAAATTATTTTGGAGTTCTGAGTGATACAGTAAAGAAAAATAGTACATCATGACAGAGGTGGGAGGATTTGTATGCATCTTTATTTGTGTTTTCCTGGTGGATTTAGAGCCATTTATGTCCCCCCTTCTGCTCCTTCCACTGGTGGGCTTTTCCACCCACATGGCCTGGTCTCCCTGTGGAGGACTTTGTTGAGAATTTCATGGGAGAGTCTGGATACAATTCCTCAACTGGCCGTGGAACAGCACATGGGAAATGATACTACCTTATACCTCCTATACCTGCCTATAGCTCCAGTACCTAAATGGACCACAGGAGAGATGGGGAGAAACTCTTGAGGGAGGGGAGTGATAGGACGAGGGGGAATGTTTTTAAACTGAAAGAGGGGAGATTTACATGAGATCTCGAGAAGAAATTCTTGGCTGTGAGGGTGGTAAGGCACTGGAACAGGTTGCCCAGAGAAGCTGTGGATCTGGTGCCCCATCCCTGGAGGGTGTTCAAGGCCAGTCTGGATGGGGCTTTGAGCAATCTGGTTTAGTGGGAGGTGTCGCTGCCCATGGCAGGGGGGTTGAAACTCGTCTTTAAGGTCCCTTCTAACCCAAACCATTCTATGATTCTGTGATTGTCCTCTGCTGCTTCTTTATTTTCAGTACCAAGACTTGCAAGTGTACACTCCTGTAAGGCACTTGTTCTTTTTCTTGTTGCCTCCAGCAAGGCTTTGATTCAGCCTGTATAGGCATTAGGCAGGTTGAACTGGCAACTCTTCACATGGTTGACATGGAATGAAATAATCTATGTTTCCAATGAAATACATTTTTTCTTCCTTCTCTTGCATGCATACATAAGTGTGCTCTCTTTTTCTCTGTACTAAAAAATCAGTCACTTTGCATTTCTTGTAGTTATTGGCAGTATCTTCTGCAGTATTTTTTTTAACAACTTATGAATAGAATTCTTTCAACACAGTTATTAATTAATGCATTCAATTTTTTTCAAATAACCAAAATGTAATAAATACAATGTCACATTTTCAATACAGTAAAGAACATGATCAAGCTGAGGGGATAAGAGAGATTTTCCTAAATTTAGTTTGATTATTTCAATAATAGTATGTTCTTTGCTGTCCTCTGTTCTACTTTTTACTTACTCGCTGGGAAGGAATCTTCTTTCCTATTAGCATTTAACCTATATACTATTAATTTAGGGCAGAGTTAAGTAGAAGACATATTTGGAAAAGCTGCGCTTTCACCTGTTGTTCTTCAGTAGCCCCCTTCTCCCCATCACCCCCCTTTTTGTGTGTGTGTGTGTATATAGATATTTATAACAATGACTTCCATTAAAAAAGAGGACCCACAAGTATCTGGGGACCTGCTGAATAAACCTTTATTTGGTGAAGGAAAAAGAAAGCAAAGGATCTGTATAGCACATTAAAAGGTTTGCATGTAGTAGTGTGGTTTTCTGAAGCATTCTTCTTCCTGCTGGGCAGGAAGGTCTTTCAAAAAATATGTGAAATCTAAAGCCATACTAGCCTGGGGGGAAAACAGTAAAATATATAGGATATAACAGTGCTTCTTCACATACTTGCAACAGCTATGACAAGTATTTGATGTAGATACTTGTTCCCTTGGGATGACATTGGTTTTCTTCTCATTGTAAACCATTATTTTAGCCTCCAGGGTTTACTTTGCAGCCTTTGCATCTTATCTTTGTTCTGTTTCCCACAGAACTGAGGAACAAGAAACAATTTATTTAAATATTTGTAAAGTGCTTTTAAAGTATGCGCTACGTTCTTCTGTGTGTTCCCCCCCTTTAATGTATTTTTATAGCTTCATGGTGATTTTTATTGCTGATTGAATACATGGATGGGAGAGGAATAAGATCAACCTCATATTAAGATTGTATATCCTTCCTTTGGCAAAATGAAAAGTGTCCAGTGATCTCAGAATTAATTTCTTCACAGACCTCCCTTCCCACCACCTGCCGTAATTCTCAGTGTATTTATACCTGTGTATTTATTCCTAGCCGAAAATAGAAAAGGACTAGGGAAGAGGTGCTGTGGGATGCAGGATGGATTTGCAGTGTAGTTTGCTTCATCAGTCCCTGAAATTTTCTAGTGACTTGCAACCAACAGTTTTCTTGAGCTCAGGGCACTGATAAATATCCCTGATAATTAAAAAACATTTATATGTATCTTGCACAGTTACACATGCAAAAATATACATAGGAATATATAATATTACTTGGTAGATTGTCCAGACAGCTTCCTAGTAAATCACTTTTGTAGTATCATCAGTGGATTTAAAAGAAGTGCAAATGAAAAATGTTTTTTTGAATGTCATCGTCAGAACTAATCAAGTACTGTGTTTATGTTATCTAATTTAGTGCATGGTTGTACTGAAGTGCAGAGAGTAGAGATGGCATATAATCAAAAGGAGAGAAAGCATTTATCTTTCTAGAAATATGTGTTAAGGTTTTCTAGTGTATGTAGTAATTTACAGTCCAACAGCTGGGCATATTCTGGATTTCTCTTTAGCCTTTTCTTTCAGGATTTCTTTAACAGATGGCACTCGCAGATGTACATAACATTCTTAAGGAGCTTACTCTTTCTACTCCTTTATCCTCTAGTAACTCATGATACTATTAGAAATCTAAAAGCTTTGACATGAATTAGCCTTACTTAGCAGACTTTAATTTTTTAATCTTTAGAATATGCTACAGGGTAATGGTTGTGGAATTCTTAATCTGTTTACTTAAGTTCTTAGAAGCCAAAATTGAATTCCAATAAAGTTGACATGGCAATACACAGTCTTTTTTTTTTTTAATTCTTATGATAATATTTCTATTCCTGTCTTTTGGACTAAAAGTTAGAATGATACAAAAGAGTACAGTTCAACAACCCAGGAATACCTCTATCAACCGAAGTTCATGGAGTTTAAACAAGCTGCTTGGTATTCTCTTGTAATTACATTGAAATCTTAAGTGACTAAACCTAATATTTAAAATTGCATGGTCAATGACACTTGTTTCTACCACCATAAGCTTAAACTAGTTTGGTGTTTTAGTAAGTGTTTTAAAGTACTATCTAACAAACTGCTGCATAAAAGAGCAAACCGTGTTCAAGATACATGAATAGACTTCTATGGTAGTTATTTGTCTGCCACTTTTCTTAGTGTTGTTTCTTGTGATTCATGCAACTTTGGGCTTGAACCTGAAGGCTGTATTCTCCAAGTGTCGACTCCAGTAGCTTTTTTTCTCTGATGAATGTTGTTGGTGTGGAGTTTCTGGTGAGGAATGTGAAACTAGAAACAGAATGATCAGCTCCAAAAAAAGCATTGTGACAGCTGGGCAGGTTAGAGGAGAGAATAGTGAGTGCCCTCAGCCAGGTCCTCCGCTGCCTGTATTCGTAGTTTATTAGAAATCTAGAGAACACTTGATAGAGGTAGAGAAACGAAATGTTGGTTGCTTTTTGTTTCTTTTTTTTTTTTTTTTTCTTCAAAATGCCGTGTAAGTTAAAGGTTCCCAGCTCTTCCTTCACCAGTAGTACATGGCCCACCACAGCAAAGCTTCTGCTTCACAGTCCATTTTCAACTGTTTTATTTCACCTCAACTGTTTTATTTCACCAGGGCCCCTCTGGGGTAGGCTGCTTGCTAGGTGAGTAGCCTGCTCCCTGCATTACTTTTTTCCCAGAGGTTCCTTCATTACAAGTTATTGTTGTGTTTTCAGTGTAGATGCAGTTGGTTAGTCAAATAAAGGTGTCATTTCAACATATATTTTGTACTCTCCTGCCTGCTAATACTTGGGTTCTGAAGAACCATCAATAAGCAACACTCCTGACATAAGTCCTTTTCTTTAAGAGATATTGATGTCTGTTACACTGCCTATGTATTCCTGAGACTGTTCGTCTGTAATAATAAAGAAGCATGCATATAGTTACTTTAAATTTACAAACAATTTAGCTAAGGAAAGCATAGTGAGAAAAGTAATCCTTGCATCCATGTAATCCTGGAATATGAAGTTCAAATAAGTTGTCCAGGTCGGAATAGTGCCTAGTTTGCATCTTCAGTAAATTCTATATGTATTGTACTACCTAAAAGTCTTACTACAAACCTTAGTTTAAAATAAAATAATTCTGTTTTCCTTTACTTCCAAGTTCAAAATTGCTGTACAATGAGTTTCAGTGTGATTAACTGGGGAGTTAGGATAAGGATAGAGTCCCTAGTTCTGAAAAGCAAGAGACATTAGGAGAGGCTGTAACTGTAGCTGGGGCTCCTGATGTGAGGCAAACCATGCAATGAAGTTATATACCCATACAACAAACCAGCTAGCCCATCCTTTAAAATTATCTGGTAGTAAGTGTGAACTTCTTTTGAAATTGGTATGCTTTGGCGTGACAGAGCTATGGTGATCACCATAATTCTGAGACACAAGGAGACTTGCACGCCATGCAAGTAGCTGCAGGCTTGTGTGTTGACACCTTTCTTAGCAGGAGATGAGTCCCCCCCCTGGTAGCCAGGACTTCTTATGCAGAGAGAATCTGGGTGGGGATGGCCACTCATGTAGTGGTACTTGAGGCCTTGAGGCAAATCTCGCCAGCACTTACTGTTTTAACAGTGCCAGCAATGTCAAAGACTGACCTTGATTGCTGAACATTTTGGAATAAAAAGGGGCTTGTCCCCTTGTCAGGAAGGGGAAGTTTTTCATTTCAACAAATTTTGTGAGCCTGACTACTGCTAAATGTCAAGAAATTATCATGACAATCACCTTATATCCTGGTTTGAGGTAAAACAGAAATAATTTTCTATTCAGTAATTCTACTTTTCCA
>BJBW01004192.1:2239-24068 GCA_004320125.1 Scolopax mira
ATAAGAAGCGCTTCCACCAGCAGATGGCTGGGACTGCTTCTCCTGTCTCTCCTCTCACCTCATTTAATGGTTTCTGTGGAGGAAGCTGGAAGCTGCCTGGCTGGTGTGATCCCTGGGCTCCACTGTAAAGTGTAGGCACGACCTGGAAGCAGGTACCGTAGGCTGGGTAAGATCCACCTGGAGATTCCTAAATGCAGAAGGGGATCCGCAGATGGGTTTAATAGTTCGTTTTTACTTGCTACAGTAATGAGCACTCAGTGGATGTGGAAGTATCCGAGTGTAGAGCTGGCAGCAGCTCAGGCATGCAGCGATTTCTTCAGCAAAACGTAGGGTCTGGGGCATGATTTACATTACAAGATTCCTTTAAAAAAGAAAAACCTCAGGCTACGTAACAGCGTGGGCGAGAAACATCCCCCAAAGTGCCCCCTTTGGGAGGTAACGCTGTGGTGTGCTGTGTCTTGGCAGGAGTAGCTCAGCACACTCCTCAACTTCACAGATCCCTTCAGACTGGGGGATTTTAGAGGGAGAGGGACATTGGTGGCAGAGAAAATCAAAAGCGTGTGAATCCTGGAGAGTGAGGGAGCAGGGATGCCCTGCAGAAGGTGACCATGCAGTGCCATTTGTCCCACGCTCTCCAGCCCCTCATTCCTGTGGTACCAGCAGCAGCCACTATCAGCAAAGAAAGCTGGTGTCTGGACTCCAAAAGCCCCCCCCCCCCGACAGCTGATGGGAGAAACAGCCATCTAGAAAAGAAAATTATTTCTCACCTCAGAGGCTTCATTTTCAAATTCATCAACTCTTGCCTGGGTAGAGTTATATGCATGAGCATAATGCTGATACCACTGCTGAACAGCCTCCTATAAAGGAGGAAAAAGCCTCTGCCCATTAGCTGTCTACAGAGATCACTTCAAATGAGAACTATTTTCATGGTCTCACAGGACACGAGAATGAAGTAAAAGGCAAAGCTCTCTGAGAAGCATCAAAACACATTTAAGACCAGGGATAAAAGCTCAAAGCAACCATTTAAAACTACATTGAGGGCATAAAAGATAGAGAAGGCACCAGTGCCTTGGCAGCAGAGAGAAATACAGTGTCATTTTTGACACGGAAGGAACAGCCAGCATGAACATAGCTGAATGGTGACATGTGACATCTCTGCACGTAAGTGACATCGTCTGAGTCCTTCCCGTTGCTAAAGTTCATACTAATAGCACATACACTACAACACTACTGATTTTTTTGGACAGTGTGTTAAGGATTTGGGGTTAGGAACTACCTCCAGGAGACATCGAAACAAACTTAAAGCCAATAATCAGATTCAAACAAAATATTCAAGACTATGTTACTCCTTTCATAAAACCCACAGCCCAATGGCCCAAAGGGCACCTCTCCTGCTTCTCCAGTCCCACAACTGTCACCAGGTCTCACCTGACCAGGAGATGGGTCTGACCCCTGGAGAACGTCTCTGCCACAGCAACCACATCCCCTCTTGACCAGGCTGAGACCCTCCCCAAAACCCCCCCTGTGCTCCATCCTCTGGACCCAACCTGCTCCCACAGCAGCCCCAGGATCTTTAGAGCCAGAGAGATTTCCTTGGCAGCAGCCCAGGAGAGGGAAGCACAGCCTGTTCCTGACACAGGATAAGAGATCAGGGGACTCTGGGGAGGAGGAGGAGGTGATGGGGACAGGGCAGAAGAGAGAGAGAGAGGGACAGCAGAGCCAGTCTCTGACCACAGACCCAAGGTTTTTAGAGATCACCCGACAGCACTACAATCCAGTTATTGTATTTGATTTGCATACAATTATATTTCTCCACAAGGCTAGCGATGTCTAATGAAAATACGGAAATATTATTTCACAGAATGTCCTAAAGTCTGTGAAACTCAGAATTTGCTCTCAATATTGCAACAAAACACCCTCCAGACGAGGGGCAGCCCTTCACCTGATCACCAAACGGGGCAAACAGTGAAGAAACCTGTGCAGTGAAACCAGCTGGCAGAGACTGCAACAGCTCCCCGAGCTGTACAGGAACTCCTCATGGACAGAACACACTCTTCTCTGGGATCTAGCCAAAGTTCAAGAAAACTTTACAACTTCTTGGGAAGGGAAAGAAAAGTGGTTCATGGTTTTGAAGACAGACAAAAGCCAAGCTCAGAAGTTTTAAGAAGTAATTTTTCAGCCGACTGCCCTGAATTCAGGTTCTCAAGAAGCAATCTTTCAATGGTTACAATACTGCAGCAGGGAATGTCTTGAAGCTTCTTTTGACTTTGTGCTGAATCTTTTCTGTTCACTCAGAGAAACTATCAGCGAAGGGGATCTAGGAGGTTCAACCTTGTAGAAGGTTGGGTGGGTTTTGGTTGTAGGAAAGCCTGGGAACCCTTGAAGAGTGGTACCTGATGTTGGGCAACGCTCTTCAACCACACGTATCAGACCACACGTGTACCAAGAAGGGCATTAAGAGTACTCAGGAAAAAAGACAAGCAGAGAGAGGGAGCTCTGAGCAGATGACTGCCAAAAACCCTGCTACTGGAGGAGAAAAAACAGGCTTCAGAAGAAAGCACCACAAAACAGCATACCTGTGTGTACTCCCCGTGCTGCTGAGAGTAATGAAAGTAATTTTCCACTGCGTGTTGTGATGTAGTTCCCTGAGACACGGCAGCATCCACGATGGTGTTCGGAAGTCCCGTCTGCTGCGGTGGACTTGAGGCTTTGCTGGCAATTGCTGTTTGTGACATAAAGAACACACTGTTTGTATAAACTCCACAGAATTAGGCTGCACTCTTGTTTATCAATATTCTGGCATTAATACAGAAGTTTGCTACTTCAGATCAGACCGTGCTCAAAATGAGTCAGCGCTACTAATAATTGAAAGGCTTTCTAGAAGCTTAGTAAACCAATCAACTCTGAAAATTTACCCTTCTCAAATAAAACATTAACTATGAGGATAGATCACACTGCAATTTTAAGACAGGCCACAAGATTTCCTTAAAGGTATGCATTGTGGTCACTGGAATTACCTGCCAAACAAGAGTAATGATTTGCCACACTCTGGTCAAGGAAATTTGCAACTAAACCTGCTAAATATTTGCTTACCTGGAAGACATATACCAGGCAACACACTTGCCAAATTCAAGTAGGGGTTGGTACTGAGCCGTATTTCTTTCGGTGGTTCTCCCAGCAGTGAAGTCTGCTTTTTCAAGGGAGTCTGCAAAACAAATCAGGCAGAGAAAATTGCACCATATTCATACATTTGTCAGAAATAGGGTAAGTGTCCCAGCAGGATTTTGGAAAAAAAACCCAAAACAAACCAACAATTTAGCCCTACAAAATGTAAGTTTATTTATTTTTTATTTTATTTTAATAATAAACACTCTGGGCACTTTGACTGTATGTTTTTCTTGCCAAACCATTTTGTAGGAATGTTTCTTTTTAGACATTTTAGACATTAAAAAAACCAACCAAACAAAAGAAAACCTTCAAGTAATGGCATAATAATTACCATAACGAATCCAGATGCAGGATCTCCCTGCATGAAGTACATGGCCAAGACAAAAATCAACTCTTTTTCACCCAGAACCACAATGAGCCCTGGACTGGAGAGCTGACACTGTCTGCAATGGGGCATTACAACACACCTTCCTGAGCGCTCCGTTTATAAGCTTGGACTTAAAAGGGAAAAATGTTTATGAGTAGAAATGTCAGTGAAGACTGACAGAAGTGTTTCCCAGGAGGGAGTAAGAAGAGTATGCCACCAGCTCACAGCCCCTTGGCTTATGTTAGAAAAAAAAACCAAAAAAACCAGAAATGGATGCAAAAGCAGGCATTTAAGACAGCATGACCACTCGGTATCGCCATGCTGTGGCTGTCTTGTCAAGGAAGTGATTTTTGCAAACTGGGCCTTCTGTCTACAGTAGGCAACAATTAAATCATCTACCATGTACTTTCTGAATAGGACCAAATCTGTCAAAGCTGTCCAACAAAGGCAGACATCAATACTGTATGTAATCTAATCACTTCAGATAATATGTAGGGAAAACACAGATCTGATCTGAATTAAGAACATGTTTCCCCACAAATGTCAAAGTATTTAAGTATATTATTTTAAAAAAGGCAAATTCTGTTAATGACAGGAAAAAACTACTGAAAAAAAAATACTTAAATCCTACCCCATCTTCTTCCTACTGCTCATCTTCAAGGGAATAAATATTAAAGGTGCTACAGAATAAGAATACATCAGCTGTGGCTGAGAGGGTACGGATAGAAGTGGAAAATTCACACACCACTTGGCAACCCAAAGGCCCTACATGCCACCAGAATTGCTCCTGATTAGTCATGAAATTCAACCACAAGTTCAATTTTCAGTCTTTAAAAGGGACACTGCCCTTGAGATAATTTCATCATCAAATACTATGAGGCAAACACATGGAAAAAAACCCAAAACCTCCAGCATTGTAAAAAGCTTCTTTTGTTAATTCATTTGGACCACCAAAGAGCATTATTGTTCTCTCCCTATTATTCATAACTGAAATGACCTTAAAATGTCTCATGGATGATCCTGTGACTTAGCAAACTTTATAGGGAACAGCTACAATAAGCAGTTGCAGTTAACTCTTAACTCGAAATAAAAAAAGCTAAAATTCACACACACATACAAAAAAAAAAATATATTTGCATTCAATATTCGCATTCAATATTCCTTACCCCTAAAGTTGTATCAGTACTTTTTAGTTGGTTCTGTTGTTTGGCATGTCCAGCCCGCAAAGCTCCGGCAGAAAGATTTGTTAAGGCCTGATGATAAGGCTGTGATCCCGGGACAACCGCTTCGGTAGTTGCTTGTTTATCCGGAGCATTATTTTGCCCTGGCAAAGCTTGTCCAACAATGTGCTGATTGGGAAAGAATGGCAGCATGCCCATCCCTGCCGCCGCCGCCGCTGTTTGAATTGGAGGCAGATTAGATGCTCCAGTCAACCATAAATGGAGAAACTTTTCTCTTAGGCAAGATTTATCAGGACATTTTGTTTGTGGTTTTTACCAAGCGATGAGAAAAACATTTCAAGATCTATTTTACAGCTGCCCCAGAAAACTCTTGACAAGAGTTTTTATTCTTTTATCATTCCAGGAGCAAACAACATTGTTTAAAGCTAATACAATAAAAGAAAACAGTGACTTTTCTAAACATTCACTGTGATAATCAGTTACTTAATGTTTCCTGTCACTTTCAAAACCTGTGAACATCATCTTAGAGGGTCCTGGAACAGAGGGGAAAAACCTCACCTCAGCTTGTAAAAAAAAATATCTTTTTCCAAACAAAAGGGATAGAAAATATTCTCCAAAATTAAAATCAAGACAATCAGAATGGGTTTCTTCCCTGCCCCCCACAAGTTTCTCCTTGCTCCTGGTTACTACCATTACCCAGACCACGTCTAGAACTTCCCTCTCAGTGGAGGAAACAAAAATGATGCACTGAGCAGTGTCACAAGTGATCTTTCCTCATAAAAATTGTGGGCATCGCTGGCGCAGAAATCTGCATTCAGAATTGACATCTGTCACAGACTGGATGTTAAAGCTCCATTGGTTAATGACATTAATGCAAAAATACCATTATTTGCGGTGCCTCTTCAGCTATTCAGATTCATCTGCTTTGAAACAACAAACACCCAAATTTTGGTCCTAAATAGAAACATATTCAAAGCATACAAAAAAATGGTAGTAACTGAGCAAGCAGAATATTTAACAAATATTCAACCTGTGCCACAAGCGTGCTCTTTCTTCCCTGCCAAAGGGATGAGAGAAGCCAGGAAGGCAAGATGGTTCAAGTTTGTTTCAGCTTAAACCAGTTGGTTATACAGATACCTAACTTGTTACCTTGCTTAACTACATGGCTCTATAATGGGCATTAACTGTCCAGCTCTCTGCCTGGGCATATTCTTGCTTTTGATACAGTGGGGGAAAATAAGGTGCATGATTTCAAGCTGAGCATTTCTACTGATTCGGTATGAAATAAAATGTCATTTACACTTAAGAATTTCTCCACGGGTTCCCATGCCTGAGCTCACTGAGGGCATCACCCCTATTCCCAGTACTGTCTGCAGTAGCATTGTTGGAGGTTCTCCCAGCAAACCCGGTTTCTATAAGGAAGAATAGAAAATTGTGTAAATGAGTAAAATAATCTGTCTGTAGCTATTTCTTACAAACTTCACATTCAGTTAAGCTTTTTAGATACTAACCTTTCAATTATACTAGAAGAAAAACTGAACTACAGAACTACAAACTATGTAACTAAACTGTTCCATTATACTAGATGGAAAAGCTTATTTGTTTTAGCAGTTGCCAGAATGTCCAAAGACAGTGGAAGTTAAAGCTGTGACCTTACACTATTAGCCTGAAGGTTTTCCAGCTTCATCAGCTGCTGCTGCGGCAAGGGTAGGTGAGCAGGGCTCTGCAGCAATAAATTAGAGGTACTCCCCAGAATTGAACCCTGTGAAATTAATAAAAGAAGGGTTAGTTGACAGGCATGGAAAACAGTCCATTCTTGAAACATTTTCACATGCTACTGCTGAAGGAAATTTAAATTAGTTGCTGCGTCAATACAGCAAAGGAAAATCACTATTTCCTCCACAGAACTCAATTTTTCTTCATTCATAGAAAGTTATTTCAAGTTCTACTAAACCTTTTTTGCACCTCCCAACCCCAAGTATGATTGCAGATGGCTTTTAAAGGATCAAGAGTATACCCCAAGCAAGCATACAATCCAGACTCCCCTGCAGTCCTCATGTCTAAGCCAACGGGGAAATCTAAACGTGTCTGAAGCCTCAGCAGACAAACCAAACAGAGGAGTTACCTACGGTGCCAAGAAGAAAGATGAGACACGAGGAGTTCAGGGGATTAGGAGCTGTATGAATAAGGACTTTGTTGTTTGTTAACATTTGCATTGTGCCTTGCATTGCAATTCCAATGCATAATCTCCACCAAATATCAGTTTACAGGACTCAGTCGCAACCACCAGGGACACTCATCCCTTGCTTCACAGTTTCTTCATTTTCAAAGAGGAATATCCAGATATGTTTGTTCCCCCTTTTTTAGTGGCAACTATCTACATGGAATTCTATTCCAGAACCACTAAAAAGTACACAAACCACAGCACCTACAGATTTTCAAGTCTGTAAAATAGCAGTATTTTTCATTCAAAAATTCTGGACCAATTTGCCACCAGAATTGAGCCACTTAATGAACAACTTTGGGGTACCATGTTCAGACTTTGCTACTGGTATATTCAACATTATGTGCTCAGACCAATAGCGTGGCTTAAAAGAAACCTTATGTCCACTCTGGATCACAAAACCACGCTATGATTCACGCTGGTTGAACACAGGCTTGAAATTCTTTCTGGCAGCAGCTCCTGAGCATGATTTGCCAGGCAAAAAATAGGTTACTCTACAAACCTTTGTGTACAGCACTGCAAGAATAAATATACGGGACACTGACTGTCAAATCCCAACAAGTATAGGCCTTCCTCATTTTTTTTTAAAATCTCCTACATAGAAAAGGTCACCAAAACCAGGTAATGAAGGTGGAACCCAAAAAGAAGGCAGCTCTTTCGATGCACAGCTTTCACAAATACTTCAGAAATATTTTCAAGCCTAGGTTGTGTCTCTGTGTGGCAGGGAAAAAACCTCTATGCCTATAATATAGTCTCTTCTGGACTCAGAAATGTGCGATTTAAAACAAAAACGTGCTATGTCTAGATTAGCTACACATCTGTTATTTTAATTGTCTTCACGATTTCCAGTAGAAATTATCCAGGGCTGTTTATTGTCACCAATATTAGTGGTTCTTCCTTCTAAACTTGGCTACGTCAACAAAGAAAATGTGTTAGTTCGATTGCAAAAACCTTCAGAAATGCAAGAATTGAAAAAAAAACCAGAGTTTGGTTAGAATCCTCAAAAGAAATTATCTGGGTTAATAAATATTTAATAAACAGCAGAATGACTGAGGAAAACACATAGAACCTTCTAGGTTGGAAGGGACCTTCAAGATCATCTTGTCCAACCATCAACCTAACTCTGACAAAAATAAACACCCACACAACAAACAAAATGCAACACCATCACTAAACCATGTCTTCCAGCACCACATCAACCTGTCTTTTGAACACCTCCAGGGATGGTGCCTCAACCACCACCCTGGGCAGCCCATTCCAATGTCTGATAACCCTTTCAGTGAAAAAATTTTTCCTAATATCCAGCCTGAACCTTCCCTGGTGTAACTTGGGGCCATTTCCTCTAGTCCTGTCGCCTGTGACTTGGGAGAAGAGACCGACCCCTGCCTCTCTACAACCTTCTTTCAGGGAGTTGTAGAGAGCAATAGTCTCACCTCAGCCTCCTTTTCAAGGGGAAAACACATCACTAAGAAAGTTTAAAATGCCTTATTTGGCATTATTATGTCATAATTTTAACTAAGAGAAGTTAAAGAAGTTAAAAAGTCATGCTACCTCTAGAGTTGAAACATTACTAGATGAATAACCCATTTGTTCAAATTCCTCTCTGACGAATTTTTTTTTATCAGTTATTTCATAATATTGTGGCAGAATCATCCTAAAAATACTGTTCTCGTTACATTACTTTACAAAACCCAAGACACACAGGAAGCTGAACCAGTGCATGACAGGGGAGGTGAGGAGAGAGTCAAGCCAAGAGGCTGCCTGTGTCTCTGTCTTATGACAATACTGAATTTCAAGACAATAAAAATAGTGACCTGGTTCTCTGACTTTAGAAAACATTCTGAAATAAGTCACTGAATAACAGAAAAACGTGCCTAATAGAAGGAATAGGGATAATCAAATCACTGCTGATAAAATTCAGGCTATTAAAGCAGGTTTGGAGCTAATTAAATGACGGGAATCTCCCTGGAAGAACATTAGACTTGCAAGCCTCTCTGAAGAGAAAACACTAACTTGTTTGATTGCAGCACTCTTAAGCCAAAAAAACATTGGATCATCATCAATCACGCCGTTAACTGTGTAAAACATGCTTGTCTCCAGCTGTGATTAGAGAACATTCACATTGCCTTCCAAGGAAGCACAGACTCTCCACAGCCAAAGAGAGAGCAGCAGTAACTAAACACACCAATTGAAAATGTCATTTAAATTAAAGAAGTACAAGCAAATCACGATGTATTTTTACATTGTACAAGGCAAAAGCAATCTATTTGATGGGGCAAAATTAAGTAGTATTTATTCAAAATGAATATATTCACCTACCAGCCTTTAACAGGAAAAATCAAAAAAGCTAAATATACTTAACAAGTATTGCTGCATTTTAATTTGTTCTTTTTTAAGATCTTTAAGTCTCTGTTTGCCAAGAGAAGAACAGAAATAACAACTAATACTTGAGGGGACTTTATTTTTCAAATGAAAATTACTGAAATATCCGAAATAGGAAGTCAAAGCCACTGACTCCAATCCCTCATAGGTACTTAGGAAAATCCCCACCATGAATATTAAAGGCATAGTTTGGTTCCTGGCAGCAAAATCTCTGAAGAACCTCAACACAAGGCAGAGGCCAAACAAGCTGCTGGCCAAGGGTGCTGCTGCAAGGGGGAGTTCTGGTTGTGGATGCTATTCTACCATATCCTCATCTCCAATTTCTAGGGCAAACTCATCCCAAATATAATTTACAGTCTCTTTCAGAAATTCTGGTGTCCATCTGGAACTACAGATACTCTGAGAACACTTTAAACAGCTTATAACCTTGAGTGGGTTCTTTTTTAACTAAGAAGTAACATCTGCAAATCACTATTTTTTATGGCATATGGTGCATTTTGGTCCCTGCAAGCTTTAAAATGAAGGTAAGGATGCTAAGCTTGTGGCTTGACTAAGATACAACGATGAAGTGCCTACAGGAAGTGTGTAGGAGCAGTTCCAAAAGAAACAGATGTAGCATGCTCCTGGAGCTCTAATTTTAAGAGGATTTTTTTTTACCAGTAATGGCAATTTGTCTCGATATTGGCAGGTGCTGGCAAATCAAAAGCTCAGTAAGATAAAATAACTCACTCGTGAGTGGTAAGCACAGTCTGCTCTTATATCCCCACTGTCATCTCAGAGTGCTTTTCTTAAACATGGCTTTAAGGAAAACACTTGATTTTAGTTGTAATTCCTTAAAACTTTGAGGATATTTTTCATGCTAAAATCTCCACAAATATCTATTTTGCCAAAAATTGTTTAGTTACTTACCTGATGAACTTTATTCAACTGCAAAAAAGGTGGGCCAACCGCTGAATTTAGAAGGTGAGGTAAACCTGCAGATGCTCCAAGAACTGTTTTAGAAACATAAGAAAAAGTTAAGCAAGTAAAGATCTTTATAAGAGCTGTTCTGTATTTTTCAGATTTGGTTTCCATGAAACCTTCTAGTGGACTAACAGTCCTTAAAATGAAAGCTTTCAATACACCCAGCTTTGATCTGCAATTAACAGCATATAAGAGAGAAAATGTGCTCTCAAATCACTCCTCTAGTGCTGAGTTTCACTCACAGAGGCAGAGGTGCCTGCAGCTGACTGCACGAACCCAGCATTATCCAAGTGCTTTGAAAAAGTGTTTCTTCCCTCAAGTGCTCCCTTCCCACACAACTTCTGTTTATCTTCTGTCAGTAGATTTACCTCACAAGCTCCTACTGTGCCCCACCTGACTTCAAATTATCTGTTCCCATCCCTGTTCCTAATACTTTCACCATTTGAAATGGAGTAAGATTGTTTTTAGTATGTTTATTCACATCCATCCTAATGAGAGGGCAGAGAAATATCTCTGGCTAATGCCGTTATGAAGTGCCGTGTAGGACTACAGCAGCATCCACCTGAATAATGGTTTATACTGGAAACAACAGGAGAAAAACTCAGGCTGCAAAAATCAGCTCTAGAATCAGATTTAAACTTGCCCTTTTAATAATGTCTGCAAAAGACATTTCATTTTAAACCCATTTCTAACACAAACATTCAAAGACACAGAGTTCATGTGAGGACATTTTTAGGTAACACTAAATTTTACCAAGACACAATAGTGTAACAATCCCGTTCTTGCTTTCACTTTCTTAAAATGTGAGTCTACACAGACACACCGAAACAGTGTCTGCACAGATTTTTAAAGCTGCTCCTCTCCTTTGCTGAAAGCCTCACAGCATCAAGAACAGGATTTTTTTTTAATTCAGTGTTAAAACAACTCACCAGGTTTCACGGCATGTCCACGCAACTGGGGCTGCAGCAGCATTTGCAACATTGCTGGATTATTAAAACTTTTCATGATCTGCACTGGATTTGGCTCTGGAAGCAAACCTTTCCTATTGTTCCTCATCTCCAATAAAGAAAGGCAAAAATGTTAGAATCAGGAGAACAAAAGAATACATTTAAATGCCTTGTGTGGTGGCATACACAGAAATTATCCCAACGTGTCCTGCCCTGCTTCCCGCTCCTTCCCCTCAAATGAAACACTTAACAAACTACTACTCCCAAACTTTAAATGTATTATTTTTCCTAAGACACATTTCTTTTTTCCCCTTAAACCAAGGCAGTGTTATCAACAAAGGAGAACATGAACACCACATGCTACCTCAAAATAGCACCACTCAACTCTTTTATAAAGATGTGGGCTAAAGCCAGCCAAAGTAATGAGACTCTTCTGCTTCTACTTTTAAGACAGATTCATGTAACACTTATCACATCCAATTTTCTAGGAAATAATTTGATAAGACATGTGGGTGTAAAAAGCTTTCTTCTATATCAAGCATGAAATTAAACTATTTCTCCTACCTTGAAATTTATCTTAAAATGGACAAATTCTTGTCTCTCTGTTTTAAACCAAGTTTTAGCTTGTCAAATGATTCCGCTTACAGTTACTTTTCTTTTGAACCGGAATCATTTATTGTACAGAAAATTAAATTCCCTAAAATCCCAGAGCTACCTAAGTATAACTTTGTGATATCTTACAGCTATATTTTACCCTTCCTCCTTGCAGAACACGGCCATGCTTTTCCTGAACTGGGCTCACTAGACTAAATAAAGGCTAACGCTTCCAAAACTTGGCTCATTTTCCTGACGCAAAGCAGTTGGATCCCTCTGACCCAACTCAAGGTGCATCAAACCCATACTGAAAGCAGATCCACATATATCTTACCATCCTCTGTGCTGCTATAAGTGCTGCCAACGTGCTTCTGCCTGGTGACCCCGGAGCACAGTAGGACACCTGGACTCTCTTTCCTTTGATAGTCATGCCATCGGTGGCCTCTTGGACTTTCTCAGCCTGCTCGGCGGTTTCGTATTCGACCACGGCGAAGTCCCCAATACAACTATCTTCATCCTGAGCAAACTGAAACAACATTTCATGACACACTCAACAAAATGAGGAATTTCAGGAACTGCCCTGCAGTATTTCCACTGATCCCTTGCAAAATACTTCACAAATAATGGACATCCTTCATTCATGCCTACCCAAATCAGGATGTTTCTTTCCCAAATGTGCTTGATATAAGCTGAATATCATAGCTTCAGATTATATTTGGCACACATGCTCTATCTACTTGATTTACAACCTTCATTTCCACCTAATCTCATGGAGAACCAGAACCATGAAACAGATTTAACACACATTTTCAGAATCAGAAAGGAACAAGAAGGAAATTGAAAATACAGCTGTATGCTACCATAATTTTTATTTTTATTTTGCAATGTAAGAATTATAAACTCATTATTGTTCAGTTTTTAAGACTACAATAATAAAAATGCCATTCATCAGACTACATGAGAGTTGCTGAAATACGTAACAATGCAAATTCCACCAATATATACTGCCCTTTAGGAGAATATGAAGTCTGTGGTTGTATTCAATGCCAAGAGAAGATGCCAGACTGATCAATCAAGCAGACTGGAAACAGGCTTATGTGTCAAACAATGCTCTGGCCTTTGTCTGCAGAGTTTTACAGCAGAATGAGCAGATTTAAATCAAACAAAAAAAAAAAGAGGGGGGGGGGGGAGGTGAGAAGGGAGGGAATAAAGCTTTGGCAAAAATCTCCAGTTCCAAAATGAAGAGAAATGATACAGTGCTATTAGCTCTGATGTGGAAGAGAGGAAATCTCCTCTAGATACCTCAAAGATTTTAAAAACAAATAGGGTGGTCAGATCTTGAACCCCACTGTTGAAGACTGGCCTCTGGGCAGAGCTCTGAAGAACACACATATTTTGATACATAAATACACACACAGATATCTATATGCTACATGTGTATATATACACGTGTCTACGTGAAGAAGCTTTATATTTTATTTTGACATCAGTTTAGCTGCACTGATAAAGAGCTGAAGTACTTATGAAAAGAATAGTTTGCAGCTATGGAATGTATTGCTGTTTCATGCACAGTTAAAAACTCCCTTAATGTGAAAGTGCAGCCATCAGTATTCTTGCAAACACATCAGGAATTTTTAAACTTCGCAAGTAAACAGGTACTGAGAAAAGCCATCTGTCCCTAGATGAGAGTGGAAACCTCCAGGTCACAATTTAAAGTTGATATAAGGAAGGAATGAGCTTTTCCGATCTATTTTCTTGAAGCAAAGGACAAAATATATTCTTTTAAGTTCTAGAAAATGCCACATTTTTCTAAGACCCACATAGAAGTATCTGGCTTCAGCTTTTCCTGACAGAACATTTCTGTTGTCAGTAGAGGAGAAAGCAAATAAATTTCAAAAAAATGGTAACTTTGGGATAAAATGAAATGAACCAGAGTTTATTTCATGAGTTCAGCTAAGAATTTTAGGTTAAAAACCTATTTATATGATGAAATAGGGCACCAGCAGAACTAAGCCATAGCAGATACATTAAAGAAGCCACACCAGGGGACGGGCAAAATGTTCAGAGGAGCCCCACTCTGAACAACAGGAGGGACAATCTAAGTGCAGGAGCAGTGTGAAGGCTGGGCTGGCCAGGACCAGGAAACAGAAGGAAGAGAGAGAAATAACAAGAGTGTGAATGAACATTTTCATTGCTTTTCTGAAACTTATTCATTCTTCCAGGTGAAGTCTTCCAGACAAAATGGCCCTCCTGGTTGTTCTCCATCATCGTGGCCACTGAACAAACAACAGGAGCTCGCTTTAACCTCTCTCCCTTCAGAGAAAAATGAGAGCAAGCAAAACCTATGGTATGAAAAAGAAACTAAACTACTTTAATGAAATACTAATACTAAACTAATAAAAAGACAATGTTATCAATAAGAAAATAAATAAAATAGATACAGAATCACCGAGAATAAATCCTGTGTTATCATAAGTAAACCTACTTTTTTTCTGTTATCACACTTGTGCAATCTACCTCTCAGCCTATTACACAGTCTGCTTATACAAGTGATAGGGAATAGGAGAGCGTGCCAAGAATATTTTCTTGGATTTTTGACTGTGTGCCTATTTCCTAATTCAAAAAAAAAAAAATAATTCATAGTGTTTAATTCCTGTATTTAGTGACATTTACTGATAGAATGAATACACACACAGACCCTCCTCACCTACCCCAGGTGTGACACACATATCATTATGATTTAAGAAGGGAGAAGTCAATTTTTAAGTGCACAACAGAATAATGTTAGTGAAAACCATCTTCATCAAAGAAGCCTGTTAGTCTTTGAAATTCAGAATTTTAAAAGAATGTTGAAACTTCGTTGGGGGAGCTGCTAACAGCCTCAGGATTATCTGACAGCTGGAAAAGTGCCCTGAAGGAAATTACTTTAAAAGATCAATCTGTTCAGCTCATTAAACAAAGATTGAGCAAGTGACTTGATTACAGTGTTTAATACCTTCTTACAGGAAGAAAACAGGGGAGCAAAGGCTCCTCAATCTAGTCATCAGTCAGGTCAAGCTGAAGCCAGATACCCTCAACTGAGAAAACAGACACAAGCGCAAAATAACAAGGGATGGGCAGGTTCTGGAAAGAGTTACTTCCAATTTAGGCATCTTCTGGTGTTTTTGGATCACGTAAGGATGTGCCTGAGCCAAATGCTGGGGCTTGGAAAGGGCAGTAGGGAAAATGTGATGGCCTGCAGGTGGTCAGACCAGACAGCCTGATGGACCTTCCAGTCTTAGATGCTGAGGATCTCTGGTTACTTTATCCCTGAAGCTAATCCCCGGGCAGCCTTCCAAGATACTTAAGGAAAAAAAAAATAAAAATAACAAACAACTGAAGTCATAACCCAACTGTGTGACTATAAAGCAAGCTTGCTTTCTACTGCCTGTTTATGTTACACTGGTCTGCACCACTTGTATGAGCAACCTTTTATTTGTGGTCTAGTGTCTCACAAGCCATGGTGAAGAGAAGGAAACCACTGGCAAAGGCTGGTGAGGATTCACCTCTTCTGTACCTGCAAAGCTTTCCAAAAGATGCACCACTTCTACCACTGGTCAGCCTGGCCGACTATGAGATCCAAAGCCTGCATCTTCTCCAGTTAGGGAAAAACATATTAGGTGTTTGTAGAGGTTTCTTAAATAGGTGAATTATGTCCATAAATTCTTCATCATCTAAACTGTTAGGCTTTTGGTATTCATACACACTGGTTTTCTTTACTAAGCAATAAAACCATCATCAACGTTTACTTTAAAAGCGCTCTAAAATATTTCTAAAGTTATTTTCAATAAAATACATGAGGAGGGGATGTCTTATAAGCATTTTATTGGTGCTTCATGGGAGTGGTCTCCTGCAGAATTCCCAGATGACTGCAAACCCATACCAATAAAGCATCTGTAGCACATTGTGAATAGCAGTGCAGATGCACAACCATTCATTACTTAAATGAAAAATAAAAAGGTAAGACAGCAAGCAGTGAAGATGCAAATAGAGAGCCTCTTAGATCACGACCAGCATCTTCCAAAAGGTACAAACTCAACATACCTGGCAGAAAACAGGTTTATACTTCAGTGAGAAAGCTTGGATCAGTTCTTTTGAATCAACGTAGTCTTTTTGAAATTTATCTACACAAAGGCACTTGGAGTGAATAAGATTTGTCGTCAGCTGGTTCACGTCCATCCACTGTGCAAAGAGAGTGCTCTCACCCAACTGTTTCCCCAGAAGTTCCAGTCTCGCCTTCGCAGCAGAGTCCTTTTTCATATATTCCACAAAGCCATAGCCCTTGGAATGGCCAGTAACTTCGCTATAGACCAAAAAACACCTCTCGACATTGCCATAGGCACGCACGAGTTCTTCAAACTCTTCCAACGTAAACGAAATGGGCAAATTAGTAATGCACAGCAAAGCATCTGTCGGTTGGAGTTGCACAGAGATTTCTTTCCCCCGAAGAGAATACTGGTGAAATTTCCGAATGGCGCTTTGAGCCTGCTCTCCGTTTAACAGAGTAACAAACGCTGTAAGAGACCAAAAAAAATCACATCACCAACCACAGCTTCTCTCCAGCTACAAAAGTAATTACTGTAGCTCTCCCAATCCCCAAAACCCACTAGTATAAGCCACAGGAAAAATAACGAGTTTGGGATTTAGCCTGAAGAAGCGATGGATAGAGAGATATGCTGTAATATGTATTTTAATCTTTGACATTATCAACCAGACATCATGAGTAATTAACTCAAAGAGTGCCTACAGAAACACAGGTACACACAACCTCACTACTTCTAACACAACAAAATGTTACATTTGGGAAACAAAAAGCAATCAAATTTTCTATTGAAGTCAACACATTACCGATTGTACTGAATTTCTTTGAAGACAACATCTACAAATTCTCACTTTGGGGGCTAACACATCTTTTTTGGGTTCTCAGCCCATAAAGCATTTCATCCAATGACAGAATCACAGACTGGCTGAGGTTGGCAGGGACCTCCAGAGGTCACCTTGTCCAACCCCCTGGGTTGGACCCGAGCAGGGCCACCCAGAGCTGGTTACCCAGAACCAAGTCCAGATCAGTTATTACTATCTCCAAGGATGGAGATTCCTCAACTTCTCTGGGCAACCTGTTACAGTGCTTGGTGACCCCCACAGTGAAAACATGTCTTCCTGATGTTCAGAGGGGAACTCCTGTAGTTCAGTTGCCACCTGTTGCCTTGTACCCTGTGAATTAAAAAAGTTGTAATAGTCTGCAGTGAGCCACAGCCGTGAACAAAGCGAGCAACATGCACCACCTCTGACCCATGTCATGGTCCCACAAGAACACACTAAACATGGATAACCTTGTCATCCCACAGGTAACTGAAGGTTCATGTAGCCGTGGATGTAGGGAGCACTGTACCACCCACTGTACCCTCACCACCTCATGGTCCTATGGCCAGCCAGAAAGTGCTAACATCTTCTTTCATGCATTAATCATCGTTAGTTACAATAGTTTAAACCATTTGCACTTAAAACGTAAACATCCACAGGGGATTTTAAAGCAAGTTCTGGTCTGTGACTACCCTGTAGCAGTTTATAAACTCAAAAGAGAGAAGCAAGTGTAATCTTGGTGACATACACATGATATTTGAGACCTCAGTTTTGCTCTTCTAGTCAAGCTGAATGTTGTTATACATCCTGCAAGCAATTTGTTTGTACTAACAGACAAACAATGCCTTTACAATTGATTTTACAATCTGTCCTAACCAAAGAGATGTATCAGTGATCAGACAAAGAGATGGGATGGAAATCAGCAACCTGGTTCTCAGATAGATTAAAATGTGCCTGGGTAACCATCTACAATGGTTTGCTCTCCAGGATTCTGACAGCGTCATGTATTTCTCTAACAGGATACTCTTTGGTATTCTAAGAATAGTTACATAGAAGATATGGATAGAAGACAACGAAGTTTAAAAGTACTGTTAGCTTTTTTAAAAAAAAAAATTTTTTCCCCTAATGTTTTGAGGTCGTTTAGGGCTACCTCCCTGAGATTATCATTAATCTTAAATTAGTTCATGTCATCAAGTGGAAACATTGTTTCTATTAGAGAAAATTTTAAAAGATCTAATCAGAAACATGTACAGAAATGTAAAAAGCTCCGAGTCCATCTATTAAACTAAAAAGTCATTAAATTTATCTAACAAAAAAAAAAAAAAAAAAACCCCAAACAAACCCTACAAAAAACCTCAATACAACTGGAGTCCCACATTTTGGATGGATGACTCCCGTTGTGTCAGTACTTACTTGGTCAAGACACAATAAACACGCAAACACCCACAGACCACTAGCAGAACTTTTGCTTTTTGTACACCAAAAAGCTGTGCAAAAACAATCTGCAAGATAAAGACCATAAGTAGGAAGAGCTGAGAGGCTCAAGAACTTTTTTGACTGTACAGTTAAGATTATTAAATTAGCTATATATGAAAAAAATCTTTCTCTTACTCTTTCCAAGTATTTTCAAACATTTTCTCACACTGAACACAGATGTTCAGTCTGCTGTCTCAGAGCAGAATATAGCATTTCATAAACAAACTGGCCTTATTCCATATTCAGAAATCAAATTTGCAAGATAATGGAACATTAAAACACAAATTTTCGCTCCTTAGAGGCAGGTATCAAGAAATACCATTATCCTCTAAGGCTGCCACTTTAAGATTCAGTCCTGTTAACCAAGGTTGCCTCAGGAGATAGCCCAGGCTGTGGGACCTATGGCAATCTGGAAGGACAGGAATGAGTAGAGAGATACTTGTCCATTTCTGTACCTCCCAGGCACTAAAAACCCACGGATCCCCTATTTAGAGAATTAATTTGTAAATGGAGGATCAGACTTAAATAATTTAGAACTTAATTCAGGACACCATTTCCTTCAAAGGCTTAAATATTCCTTTCATAAATTGCTTCTGGCTTATATTAGGTAGGTACGTTGTCCTGTGACCATGTCATAGTCAACCTGGGGTTTGTTCTAAGAGAGGCTTCAGGCCTAGTTTTTCAAAGGAAATCGGACAGTTGAGGTGAGCTTTGTCCCAAAGAGACACTAACGGAGGAAATACGCCTGAGAGATACTATAATGGACCAGGCTGACATCAATAATGTTTCTAATTCTCATTGGATTCAGTAGAAGGTACTGAACTACACAGCCAAAAAAGGCACTGAGGGACAATCAAGCTGTGTGACAGCAGAGAACTTGATGACTTCATACACGGCAGATGATGTTCCTCACTAGTTTCATCACGGAACTGAAAGTTATGACACTGGAAGATCTCAAGTTCTTACCTGTTCTTTTATTTCTGTCCACGTAGCAATACTTGATTTCATAATCTTTAAATAAGTCATGGATTTCCTGAAAGAGAGAAGTACAAATAACCTCAGATAAATACTTCAGACTAAGTGTATAAATTCATCTTCATTTATAAAAAAAATAATAAAACCCAAACAAAAAACTTTCCCAATAAACAGAAAATCTCACCATAGAAACGCTATCAAATATTTGCTTTTAAAAGAGCTGGTTATACTACTGCAGCAGTGGATTTTATCTGGCTTACTCTGGCTTAAAAACTGGCTTACTCAATTTGAATAATTTACCTTTTATTATATAAAGTCCCATATACACAACAGGGTGTCCTGTTGACTGTCTTTTGAAAGAGACAAATAACATCACAGTTCATTAAATAGCAACCCTCCCCAAATTTCTCCAAAGTACAGTTTCCATAGGAAAAATACCACGCAGACAAGAAATACCAGCACCATCACATCAGGCCGTGTACTGAGGGCAGGCAAGGCTGTTGGAAAACGCACCGGTTGCTTTAGTTTCCTCTAAATGCTCAAGTTCACTTTAGCAGATTTTTACTCTTTTAATAATGAATATTCTTTCAATCAGCAGATGATTGTGCCCAGAATACCCCCTGGAAAGTATCCTCTCTCAATTACTGCACAGATGCTCAATGAAGAATCAATCCCAAGAGCATTATTTGCTCCCATTAATTAGTGGGGAGAGAGCCGGGGTGTGGGAGGAGTGGGGTAGGAGCAAGTCCAAGAAGTGTGTACCAGTTTGCTGGTGCTATTCCCCAACCAGAACAAGGTGTGTGCACGTGCCCCACAAAACCCACAAACTATTATCAGTTCAGTGGTGAGAATGCAGATACCAAAGTTAATCATCCCCAAGAAGAAACCACGCGTAGTAACCTGGATATATAGATTCTTTTAGTTGGATAAATCCCAGAAACAACAGCAAAAGACCACGTGAATAAGCAAAATAATCAACCAGCTCTGCCTGAAAGTTTAATTGCAGACAATTTCCAGTAGCCCAGTCTCCTTGCCAGTTTGCTAATTCAATATGTATAGCCTAGAGGTTAATTGGGTTCTCTGTGACTGGTATCAGGTGCACACCTTTTAGTCAAGCGAATGCCAATCTCTAGTTTCACTAGTTCACAGCTGTCAAACACTACATGAATAAAACATGTCAGCAACATTTCTCAAGCTACCAGCCATCCTCTGATCAGACAGGATAAAGATGTGGTTTCTGAAAAGCAAAATACGCCAGGTACAATCCAAAGGTTCAGGTCAGGCAGGAGATTTGACTGTGGACATCTCTCTAACGAGAGACACCAGTTCATTCTGTCCCGAGAGACTGAGAAGACACTTTCTGTACAATTTTTTGTCACTGTGGACCCTAAAGATGTTATTTCTGTCCTACTTAGGAAAAGGGGGACACATTTACCTTCTTTATTTCATACATTATTTCCCAAGAGTAACACTGAAGGTTTTATACAATTATTAAGCAGCAGGAAATACTATTTCAAACAGCTCTGAACATTCTTTTGAAAGTCATCTGTGAATCAGATGATTCCACATGATTTCCCAGTAAATGAAACTTTAATTGGGAGGGAAAGTAGCCTGTAGTGAACATATTTTCATGGGACAATCATGAGATCTCATGTAAGAATGATAGGAACATAAGGAAGATTTAAAATGAAAACTGAATTTAGGCAAAGTGGTTTTTGTAAAGATTTTAACACCAATTTCCACAGGTCGTTGGAAACACTGCTAGGTTTGTAGAACAGGCTCTTCCAGGAAAATGAGTGTTCCTCTGCTCTGGTGGCCCCCGTGGCAGGGCTGAGACCTTCACCTGTAGCACTGGGTTTGGGTAGTATTTCAGTGAAAGACCATTTGTGACAAATTTTCAAAAATAAAACACATCATGTCAACTCTTAAGCAAATGTATACCCCTGTGAATGAAACAGATGTGTAAATATCTGTGTGCATTAGACTAAGATTCTTTACAATATTTTCAGAAGTATTAAGCCGGCTTTCGAACTCTCTAAACTTTACCTTCAGCATCTTTCAACACTTAGGCCTGTTAGAAAAGAATAAATGCTACTTCCATTTTAATGTCATGAAGAGTTTCTGTTGCTGACAGCTCAGGGAAAGCAAGAAGAGCCCCCTTACCCACTGTTCCTGAGCAGGGTCAGCTGGGCACCACCAGCATGGAACACATTTGGACCCTTTGGCGTAAGAAGTTACCTGGTATTTGGAGTGTTTACTCCAGGAGGAGAAAGGCCTCATCCGAGTCAGGTACATTCCCTGGTGCGACCCTATTAACTTGCAAGGAATGTAAGCAGAGGGCTGTTTCCCTGAGCACCGCAGAAACAAACAGCTGCTGTTCATTCCCCGTTCCCGACCTCCTGGCAGCCTGACGGCTCACACACCGGGGAGCCCGGCCCCCGAACCTCCATCCCTCCATCCCCATCACTCCACACACCCTCCATGGAGGAGCCATCAGCCCCTACTCACACTTTGCAGCAGGAGATCTTCTCCCCAGAGGAGGCTCTGAGGAGACCTAATAGCGGCCTCCCAGTACCTGAGGGGGCTACAGGAAGGCTGGGGAGAGCCTGTTCACAAAGGCCTGCAGTGACAGGACGAGGGGCAATGGGTT
>BJBW01004193.1:0-29808 GCA_004320125.1 Scolopax mira
GTTTCCCTCCATCCTTGCTCTGCTTTGGCTCAGCAGCCCAGAGGGACACATCTCCCTTCCGACACACGGACAGAGGTGGTGCTGGAGGCTCAAATGGATGCGTTCCTCGCCAAGAAGAAGGGGATGTTCTGGGGAAAATGGGGAAAACTCAGTCTCTGGGGCTCAGTTTGGGCTTTCTGCTTGTCAGATGAGATGATGGGTCTGTCTTATGTGAGTCCCTGGGCTAAAGAATGGATCTGGACCGATTAGGCACCCCCCCAAAAAAAAAAGGAGAATAAACTTTGGGACTCCTGGCTTGGCTTGTATTTGAAGGAGCAATCTCAAAGCAAACCCTGAGTCATCCACTCATCCAGCCTGCCGAGACATCCCAAACCTTCTGGGTTTCAGTGCTGCAAGTACCGCCTGCTCTGGTGCCCAGTTACCTAGTAGGGCGTTCCAGTTTGCAGCCTCACAGCACTGGGACAGGCAGCCAGACCGGGAGGAGCTGGTCCCGTGGGGATGCATTCACGTTTGTGGTTCCCATCGGCGGTTTGGCTGCTGGTCGTGTGGCTCCCAGAGCCAGGACCGGGCTGGGAGGAGGCCTGCCTGCTCCCCCTCACCTGTGCTGGGCGTTTTGATCCAGCAGAAAAGCCCTTGAGCTGGTGACAAAGGTCTGGATGTGGGCTGGAAAGTACAGTCCTGTCTCTTAGCAACTGGTTCCTACCTCTGAGCTCTCGGAGCCGTGTGTGGGACAGAGAGCATCAGTCACGCTCCTGCTGCAGCAGCAACGCGCCGAGGAGGGGATGGGGATGGGGATGGGGGGGTGTCAGGTCGGCTCCAGCCACCGCCAAGATGCTTAAAGAAGCTCAGGCATTTCTAACCCAAGCAGTCATCAGTGGGTCCTAATCAAAGCTTCGGTTTAATTGCTTTCCTCGTGCCCTTCTCTGCGCGGGGAAGGGAGCGGCGATGGGCTGGCTGCCTGGCAGCTCCCTCCAGAGCCTGCTCCACACTGCCCAGGCTTGCTTTATTTTTTGGTCACAGGGGGTGGGAGGAGGAAGAAGGAGGACACGGCCCATGTATTTCTAGAAAAATTAGATGTCATAAAGGTCCTTCCCCGAACTCCTCTGCACCGCGCTTGGGAATCCCCCGTCCCTCCCGTGGACATTTGCATTGCTATTTTCTCTCTCGGTGCTGGGTTCTGCTGTTTCACCCTCCTGTTTCCTCCTCCCAACCAAAAGCAGCTCCTCTCTGGTGAGCGTTTCTCAGAGGCTCCCTTGCCAAGCACAGTTTCATAAACATTTTCACGAATCCTCTGCTTTGTCCTCCTAATTAACCATCCAATTGGCCCCCAATGGAGCCTTCACCTCTCCTGTGAAGATCCTGCTTGCACAGATTATAACCTGTCAGCTGCCAATTTATTCCTCACACAGAGGGCAGGTTATATTAATTGTCTGCCTGCCCTGCCCCGTTTGGTTTGCTCTCCCTTTCGCCTCCTCCCAGTAGCATCCCTGTTTGGAGAGACAGACTCACAGAAAGCCCGGGGGACCCAGATGTGAAGCCATGTGTCCAACCTGCCGTGATGCGGCTCTTAGACCAGATGTGATGGGATGTTGCTGGCCTGTGGCAGAACCTGGGAGAGGGGTCTCTGTGGACGGATTACCACAGTGGAGCTTTAAGACATGCGTGACTTCTGCTCCCCCCACATGTAGTCTCAGTCAAGAGCTCAAAAAAATCCACTTGGCCGTCCCAGGTTGGCAGGGAGTCCTTCCCAGACATCATTTACAAGTCAGAGCTGGGTTTTTGGAGAGTTGGGGTCCACCTTGTGTGCTTACGTTGGAAACATCCAGAATACAGAGGGGGGCTTACCTGAATGCAGGGAGAGACCTAACAGATTTCCATCAACACCTCTCCCCCAATTCCTTGTGTAGGACCCCCTCACCCTTGCAAAGATGCGTGGAAATGAATAAACCCAGAATAAATGCACGTGGTGAGAGTGGTAGATGCCTGCTTTCACCGGGGGTAGCTGCCATGTGTTTTGTTGGGTTCCCCACGCTGGGAAAGGGGGTGATGAAGTCCAGCATCACCTTCAGGGTTTGGCACCGTCCACATTTAAAGTGCAGCACGGGAAGCAGCAGCGAGTGACGTGGTGGGATAAAAGCAAGAGATGGGCATTTCCAGGCTCCGGCACCACGGAGGGGCTGTGGTGAAGCACGGCCAGGCTCAAGTCCTGCAGGGAGCTTACCTGGCGAGGAGGCTGGGTTTGGGGAGGGGAGGGCATGCAGGCGTTTTACCCCCCCCCCACGAACGGCTGCTGAGCTGTCAGCATTTTCCTAGAGGCACATCTTGCTCTCCCTGTGGGAGTCTCCTGACTGTGGCCCACATAACTCGGAATTGCCAGGGAACGGGGAGCTGACACCAGGATGCCAAGCATCCAGGGCTCAGCCTCTCAGCCCAGCCCGACCTTGATTCACTCTAGTGTCATCTGTAACTTATTTTACATAATTTTGCTTGCCGCTGACGAGATGAACTGCCTCTGCTGCTCTCTGCCTCCTCCTCCTTAGTTTCATTTTGACATCCCCGTGTCCCCGCTGTAGGTGTGATGATGCTGCACGGCTGCCCCAACGCAGCTGGGTCTATTCCCAGGAAGAGAGGGGTCACCTTGCTGTGACAGGTAACCTCATCACTTGTTACCGTGCCTCGTCCCCCTCCAACTTGAAAGATTTTTGCTTCCGTAGTGATCTTGATTAGATTAGTGCCTCGGTGCCGTGGAGATTGCTCACACTGATAAGTTACTTCAAGAAAGAACCAGCTCTAAACATGTTCCGAGTTTGTGTTACAGCTATCTACTTTCAATATTTTTTAGATGCCTAGTTTTAGATTTTCTTTCAGGATGCTATGGAATATAAACCCCTATTCTAATTATAAATGCAGTCTACCATTTTCCTCCCTTTTTCTCACCCCTGCACTTCCCCCCCAAACACCTAAAACAAGATCCAAATGACATTAGGCAGTAGCTAGCCATCTTTACAGATTTATAAAAAAAAAAACCAAACAAAAAACCAAAACTAAACACAAACCCTCACATTTTAACTCTACCTATATCAAAACAGTAATAAATACTGCAATATTATAATAACTCCCAAATAATAATGTTCAGGATACCTTCCCTGGTAGCAAGGCACCGTGTGATGTTCTCCCATGTGGGTCATGGCACGCCGCAGAGCCCAGCTGTGCCACGGTCCCCAATTGATGGGTGAGAAGACAGCAACCCCGGGGGGGGTGGTGATTTTCCAGGCAGCTCAGTCGGGTGCTCAGCCTTTCTCACCAAAAACCAAGAGAAAGAGTGCTCTGACGGCAGCTTGGGGCTGCTCCATGGCCCCTGGTATTTTGTTATCCCTCCAACATCCTGCTCTCCTGCCCTGTAACCCTGCCCGCAGGCAGGGCAGCGCCGCCTCCCCGCTCCTTCCCAGCAGCCGGGCGCGGGGTGAGGTTTATTGGGGAGCGCTGTGCTTTTCTCTCTGCTTTTCCCAGATCCTGTGGCTCAGCAGGCAGCCCGGCACTCCCAGGGAAGCAGCTTTGCACAGTGCAAAATGTCCTCTGCCTCCCGGGCAGAGAAGGCATCCCAGGAAGCCTCCCAGCCTCCCGTTATGGAGGGCAGCCCCATTTTCCATCCAGCGCACCCTGTGCCTACCCACCTCCCCACTTTGCCGCCCCGTAGCAAAGCCCACCTGGGCCCTCTCCGCAGCAGGAGGCAGGGCTGCCATTTCCAGGCTCACCCCTCCCAGGCTGCCGTGTTTTCATTCCCAGGGCTGGGAGCCAGGAGAGGGGAATAAGTCGAGGTCAGAGCGAAGGGCTTGGACCCATCTCGACTGCTCGGCTGCAGCTGCTGGAAGAGCAGCTCCCTCCTAAGAGGCGCCTGTGCCCCGCTGAAAGACACACACCTCAGCTTTGTTTGCCATCTAAAAATAATGCACCCGACTCCCTCTCACAAGGAAGTATTTACTTTGCAAAAAAAAAAAAATGTTGTGTACAATTCTGGGTAAAGAAACAACGTGAATGCACCCAGCACAGGGCGGCTGGGGCCTCGGGCAAACCAGTGCGCCAGCTCCTGGCCTGAGTCAACGCGTAGCTTTGGGGAGAATGACTTACTCTTTGTGCTTTGGTTTCCCCTGGAGGAATGAAGTCTCCTGGGCTGGAGTGAAGCTCAGCTGATGAGCAGAGCCAGGGCTGGTTTTACTGCAGGAACTAGGACTGTAGCTGTAAAGTGCAGGATGGGACTTCGCGTTTGCTTGGCTGTTCGTGCAAAATGACATAAATGCTGAGTGCAGGGAAATGTCATCAACATTTCAGCAAATACTTTCCCCCATTTTTCAACCAGAAGTGCTCAGGAAAAATTCCCAGCAAATTTTTCCAGGAGAAAAAAAAAAAAGAGCAAAATCTGTAAGTGAGAGCATTTCCCATAGTCTTCTGATGGGTTCTTTTTATTATGAGCAATACAGCTGATATTGTTCTCAGCTGAGCATTTCCCAAGTGCCTATTTCTAAGGCTCGCACTGGTGCCTGTGGCATGAGGGACAAGAGGAAGAGGGAAGTTCGAGGAATTTAGCTCTTCTTTCTCCTCTCAGCATTAGCAGAGGGAGCCTGCTGTGGTTTAACATATCCCCCGCAAAAGCTGCTTTCATCCTACACCTAAATACCATGAGGAGTGAACTTCCTAAAGCCCTGGAGAAGTCTAAATATAGAAGCCAATCAACGGCTGACTTCCCAGAGATGAGAAGTACCAAGAACGGTTTCTTGATCAAAAGTTGTAAGAGTCCATATTGAAATAAAACGTCTGTTTTGGTACCAGAGCCTGTGCAGGAGGAGTAATTGCAGAGGTGGGCTGTGCTGCCGCTCTGTCTGCCAGTGGTACCCATGGCACCGGGCACGGGAGGCAGCTGGGGAGGCCGTGGGCTGCCCAGGGAGATGGACTCAAGGTATCATCCCTGAAGCACCTGATGGGGATGTTTCTGACCCCACGGCAGGATTTAATCCCTTCCTGTATGTGGTAGTTTCTGGTTTTTGCTGTGCGTGTCGGCTCCTTGTTATAGCTGATTTTTTTCCAAAGAACAGAGATTTCCTTAGAACAAAACATAAGGTGTAAAAATTAGAAAGGCACCTTAAAGAGAGAACAGAGTGCTTCAGGTAAAACACAAGTTTCCTAATCTCAGAACAAGTACCTGATGGTACCTTTGTGCACGCAGCAGAGGGAACCACCAAGGGTTTTCTGTGTGGGCAGGGGATGGCTGATTGTCACAGAGATAGTGCTGCTGAGCGAGGGCTGGGGAACCCACGGTCGGGATGTGGGGTGACTTGCTCCAGCGTGGGACCCTGGGGAACCCCGGGGGAACCCTGGTCCTGGCCTGGCTGGGGGAAGGCAGCTGTGCCTTGCTGTCTGCGGGCAGCAGGAACACAGGCTGAGAGAACTATGCTGCATCTTTCCTGCATGCAAGGGAGGTGATCTTGAGGGGCAGCTCGATACAGCTGGCCCCAAACTTCCCGGTTGGGTGACCTGGGAATGAGGGTGACATCGGCCCTTCCAGACCGTAGCGGGAATTTAGAGTTTAATGTACTGGGAAGGGGGAGATGCTGTTGGCTGGGAGATACGGAGATGAGCACTTCCATGTGGGAGGCATGAGGAGAGGCGAGGGCAGAGGGTCTGCTCCCTGGCCAGAGAAGAGAGCGCAGCCATTATCAGGCAGGGCTCTGCCGGCAGGAAGCAGCTTTTGACTCACAGGAAGCTGAATTCGGCTGGTATCAGCCCCTCGCGCAAAGGCCAGGGGAGCATTTTATCTGCCATTGAACACAGCAGATGGGGAAGCAGCCGGCACTCCCTCCTATCCTTCTCCTGCTCCAGCACCCCCTGTCCAATGGCCTTCCCCTCTGAAAAGGGCAGCTTCTCTGTGGAGCAGCAGCTCCTGGAGCAGCTTCCCAGGCCCCAAGAGAGCTGCCAGCCCCGCTGGAGGAGGCAGAGATTGTCCCTGCCAGCCAGTGCCAGGGCAGAGTTAGGACCTTCCAGGCGTTTGAGCCCATCCTGGGCAGGTACAGGGTTCTCCAGTTGGTATGAAGAGGAGCTGGAAGCACATAGGCTTTCGAGAGTTGGCTCCCTGGCTTGCAGCTGAGATTAAATCCTCTCCTAAATCAGAGAATCTGTGGCAGGGAAGGGCTCGCAGGGACGGGGAGCCCCATGGCCAGAGCCTGCTGCTCATCCCTCTGGCCTCTCCATGGAGCTGCCCCAGGGTTGGGAGTCTGGTTTCGCACGGGGCGGTGGCAGCTCGCAGGGTCTCGGGGTGGATGGAGGTCACCACAGAGGGGATCGGATGGCAGCTGGTGGCCCTAGACCTGCTGCCCTTGTGGAAAACCCAGTTTGCTCGTCAGCGCTGTAGTTTAGCGGCGAATCCCTCCGGCTGTGACAGTTTTCACACGCAGGCTGGGCCAGCCGAGGAGTAGCAGCAGGGGCCTGTGGTGGCCCAGCGGGTCACTGGGAGCAGGAGGGAGCCAGCTGGGAGGGGGGGGATGCCGGCCATGGAGGCGGGGGGGATGCCGCTGTGGGGCTCTAAGGCAGGGCAGGCCCGTGTGGGAGCCATAGCGGGGCTGCCAGGGGAGCAGGCGGGACAGCTGGGGCCTGGGGCGGCGGCAGCCTGCCCCGTCCCGGGGGGCCTGCCTACACCCCGGGACCGTGGGGTGCGGGACGCGGGGTGGCCGCAGCCGTGGCATGGCCCTGCCCGTGTCCGGTGGGGGCCCTGCGGGCGTGAGGAGGAGGAGGAGGTGGCGTTGGGCCCGGCCCGGCCCGGCCCGGGGGAGCGGATTACCGCCGGCAGCGCGCGGCCCCGCCGGTTGCTATGGTTACCCCGCTACCTGCCGGCGGGGCCTCAGCCCGGGCCGGGCGGGGGGGCGGCCTCCCCTCCTTCCCTCCTTCTCTCCCTCCCCGCCGCCGCGGCAGATGTCACCGGGCCCCGCCGCCTGGACGGGGCTGGCCGGGTCCCGTCCCCGTCCCCTCACGCCGAGCCGGACCGCCCCCCGCCCCGAGGGCCCGGCCCCGGGCAGCGGCGGGGGTCGCCTGGGGAGGACGGAGGGCGGGAAGGAGGGAGCGGGCCCCGGGGGGACGGGGGTCGAGCGGGCCCTCCGGCAGCCTCGGAGGGAGGGAGAGAGGGAGGGCGGCTGCCGAGAACAAAGATACCGGGGCAGGGGCTGGGCGGGCGAGCGCTGGCAGCGCCATGGCCGGTCCCCGGCGCCTGTGGTGGCGCAGCCCATCCTGGTGCCTCGCCCCAGGACATCTCCTCCGCCTGAAATGGCTGTCGCCTCTTCCCCCGGCCACGCTGGCCTCGGTGATGACGGTCACCCTCTCCCCGGGCAGTGAGGTGACCCCGGCCCGAAGTAGCCCTCCCTCTCGGCATGGCTCTGGGCTATAAATAGCGCCCGGTTGCCCGAGAGCAGGAGGTGGCCGCGATGAGCCGGGAGCGAAGTCCCAGGGTGGGCGAGATGGAGCAGGGGAGGCCGAGGAGGCGCGGGAGGGACCCAGGCAGAGGGGCCGTGCAAGAGGTTGGAGGGGGTGGGCAGGGGGTCGAGGGGCTGCAGGGGGGTCGGGAGGTGCGAGGAGGAGGCAAGCGAAAAGATGTGGGACTAGAGGAGGTGGGGAAAACAAAGGCACTGGGGGGGGGAAAGAAGAAGACCTGATGGGGAAACCTAGAGGAGGTGAGAGTGAGCGCTGATGATGGTGGGGAGGCAGCAGGAGAATGGGGGTTGAGAGCTATGGGACAGGGTACGCAGGGGTGGAGAAGGGGGAGAGACAAACTATTGCTGGCCAAACGTAGGGAAAAGGATGCCTGTAAGGTGGCAAAGGGGCTTTCTCTCCTCAGCCCCTGAAATTCCACCTGATCCCAAACGCTTATCTCAAGGCTGAGCTTTGCTCCTGAAATCTTTTACTCATTTTGGGGGCAGATGACTTCCAATAAAGCCCCAGCATCAGGAGGGGGTAAAAGCGTCCCTTATTCCCATCCTTCTTCCCTAATGAATTTTTATTGCTTTTTAAATCTAAGGGTTTTTAAGCTGTTCTGAGATATTATGGGCTCTGACTCATGCCTTGAATACCCTTGAGCAATATGGGGTGTGGAAGGAGGAACCAGAGGGGCATGGGCCCCTCTGAGAGGTAGTCTATAGTGTGTGTCCTCTTAAATCCTAGGTCAACATTTGGTTCTATTGCCGGATACAAACCTCTGTAATCCTAGAAGCACTGACTTGATACAGCTTCTTATACCCAGTGGCTTTGATGCCGCATGCATCTCACCTGCTTCCCAGAGCTAAATAATCATCACGGGGAGAGAAGTCACAAGGCTGACGAGGGGATGGAGAGATGTGAGGAGTCAGGGGAGGGTCACTGCAGGGAATGGGGTGTTGAGGATGCAGCTCTGGCATCCAACCAGGGTGGAGAAAGAAGCACTGGATGAGCAGAGAGGCTGTAGCAGTGCCCAGACCCTGAGGTTACTGTAACTGCATTCGTTCTGAAACCAAAGAGGAAATAGGGAACCACTGGCCGTGCAGGGAGGAGGGTTTTAGTTGGCTGGGATGGCCCTGGAAATAGTGATTTGTGTACAGGTTTGGTTACAGCCTTCATTTTGAGGGCTTTTCTTCATGCATCTGACTCTGCATTTTCTCTTGATGCATTTTTCTTTGTCCTGTGCCTGTAATTATTCTCATTTCAACCTCGCTCTGAGGATTATTGGTCAGTAGGAAGCCTCCTAATGCCCGCTCCTCCTTGGCAGGGGAATACCCATGCCCTTGATTCAAGTGAAACTCCCCGAACCGGTGACAGAAGAAATTAGATCCATATTCCTCAAAGACACTCCCGCGGGGGAAGTTTCCCGACCCTCACCACGGCAGCGCTGCCACCCTGCCCCTTGTGTTCGTTCTCAATATTCTCTTTGTTACAGCCACCTTTATATACAGCTCCGGGCTCCCCGGGGAAGGCAGAGGTGGCTTGTGTTGGAAAATCCTCACGCCCGTGTCCCGGGTGAGCACACCGACCTATCCCACTGCCGAGTATGGCCGTCTCTGTTCCGAAATTGGGGTGAGGAGCCAACTTGAACGGGCTGCACTTTACACGAAAAGACAGCTTCCCCAAGAAAATAGTCTTTAGCAGAAGGCGGTCCCTCTAAATGATTGATTTCTGAGAGTCCCCTGACTGGTGGCTTAAGAACAGCATTTATTCAATCTATAGACCGTATAAGATACCCAGAGGCCCAACCTCCCGTAACAAACCAAAACTGAAGGTTAGGAGACGGGGTGTTCCCTCTGCCAGCCCCTGTTTGCCTTCACGGGTGAAAAAGATAGTTGAGGTGTGTGGGTTTCTGCTCACCAGCCTGGGGTGCACCAGCTGGACGGCATCCAAGCACACCTTTCCGGAAAGCGGGCCTCAAAAGGAGGCATTGTGTACATATATATGTATGTATGGGTGTATATAATATATCTATGTATATATATTTTATATATACGCATATATACTGTCTATGCAACAATGCATTTTTTTCCAAGGAAGAAGCCAAGCGACCTCCTGAAGCCTGGGCCCTTTTTCGGTCCCCCCTGCCATTACAGTAGCCACCGGCTGTCCCCATTAGCCCTCCCCGCTCTGGTGCTCTGTGCCGGAGCCCCGTGAGCAGCTGCCGGGTACCGAAAATCCCTTCCCGCCACGCACCCTGCCAGCGTGAGGTGACACCGCCGGTGCCAGCCCTGCTCCCCACACTTCCCACTCCCACCAGTCTGTCACCACTGCCGTGTGGCAGAATTACTGCCTCCTGCTCTCCGGCACATCCGAACACACAAAGAGCTGTGCTGCTGCTGCTGCTGCCAGCGCTCAGCTGCTCTGCGTATGCGAGAGAGGGAGGGTGCCTTGGAAAGGTCAGCGCGGGGAAGGAGGGCGATTCTGGCTCCTTCCTTTAGGGGCCGTATCCTGGCATCGCGGTGAAGCCTTGTCCCGACGCCTGCTCCCTGTCCCCGGGGACTGCAGCCAGGCTGGGTGCCCCACACTGGGAGGCTTCCCAGGATGGTTTAGTACCATGTGCAGGTCCAAAAAGCTTCCTCTGCCTGTTCCCTGCCTACCAAAATCATCCCAAATTATGAAAATTGAATTTCTTGATTGGTTGTGACTCCACTCTGGACTCTTCCCTCTTTTTTTTTTTTTTTTTTTCTCTTTTTTTTTTTCCTGGCCCAGTTTCACTGGCAGCTTTAAGCAGCACAGCAGCAGCAGCCGCCACTGCCCTGGCTACAGCAAGATCCTCCCTGGAGCACTGTTTAATTTATCCCCCACATCCCCCGTGCCCAAGGCAGCCCAGGGCTGGAACACCACAGCTCTGCCCCCTCCAACCGCCTTAGCCCCGGGCCGATCTTGTCACCCCTGTCACCCATCGCTGACACTAACTCAACTTGCCTGCACTGTTGTAGGGGGCAGATGGACTGTCGGAGCCCGAGGGCATCTCTCTGAAACGCGTGGCTGTGGTGGAAGATTTCTTTGACATCATATACTCGATGCATGTGGAGAGCTCGTCGGAGCCGGGCAAAGCACCCAAACATGCCGGGCAGAAGAAAACCTACCGAGCGGTGAGACTCCCCCTCCGCATGCCCCGGGCAGCGAGGGGACGGGAGTGAAGGGGCAGAGGGGCCGTGGGCACCCCCACGGGGATGGGGACAGGGATGGGAGGGCGAGCAGAAGCAGAGCCGCCGGCGGGAGGCAGAGATGAAGGACAGTCCTGTTTGCCTGTGCGGGGAGGCGTGAGAAAGGAGTCGTTTGAAGGCAGAGCAGTTCTGCCTGGGAGATGGGAAACCAGGCTGCAGTGGAGCACGATGGTACGGCTGCTTGGAGAGGAAAGACCAAGTGAATTATCCAAAAACAACTGTACGTGTCTGCGGGGAAAAAAAAAAAAAAAACCAAACCACAAACCAAACAGAAAAGAGAAACGCTCAATATTACTGATGGGCAAGGGGATGTTTGCCCAGTCCCCTGTGCACTCTGCCCCACACCATCTGCCTCCCTGTCTCCCTCGGCCGCAGGGAAATGTCTCATGTGGGCTTTGAAGGGCAGGAGCAGACAGGGAAAGGGACAGGGGCACGGCCAGAGCCTGTCCCTCTTCTCCAGTCGGGTGGATGCTCTCACCAGCCCATGGCTGGGCTTCCTCCAGAACAAAATGGAGGCAGGCAGTGAGCTAAGTCTCATCAGGTGCTCCATGGATGCTGAGAACCAGCTCTATCCATCCTGAAACCACTCTAGTTAGGTCAGGAATAATTTAGCTTGAAGTGTGCTTCTCCAGGGAGCTTGCTTTTTCTCCTGACTCTGCAGAGCCCTTCAATGCAAACATTTGGGCTCTCCTTTTGCAAGAAGAGCTGAATTTACTGTCCAAACCCAAGCTGCTCCCTTGAATCCTACAGCCCTGAGGACCAAGTCGCCTAGAGACAGAAGTGGCTGGCTGGCAGCTCATGTCTCTGGTGTATACATCATCTTGGAGAGGTCTGTGCAAGCTGCCCTGGTCTCTGCGATGATGCCTGAGATTATGCAGGGCTGGATGTGCTGCCAGAGCCAGCTCAGGGGTGGAGTCTGTCCTGCCTGTCCTACCTCTGTCCCTGTGTCCATCCCACGGCTCTTTGTGCTGGCGGTGCCCAAGGGGCAGCCCAATGCCCTGCAGCCCCCGGCGTGTGGTGGGAGCCCCCCAGGGAGCAGGGCTGTGAACACAGAGCTTGTGGCACCGCTCTGTGCCCTTCGCACTCAACTCCTGCCCCCTGAGGCACAGCCCCTGCGCTTGGTGACCTCTTTATAATCCGGGGAGGGGGCAGCCCCACCAGCACGACCACAATGCAAAAACTTTCCACTCATTTCCCCCCGCAGACCACTCCGACCCTCCCCTAATTCCTTCAATTCAGCTCTCTGGAGGACTAATCTGTGCCCTGCACAGCCTCAGGGGAGCAGGCTGGATCCGTCTGTTTTCCCAGGCCTGCTCGCAGCAGTCAGAGAGCTTCACGCTCCACCCCTCCGTCTCCCTCTTGAGCTGAGATCATCACATTAGCAGCCTGTATCCCCTCCTGACCTGGCAGGACGCTGCTGGCTGGGCTGGCTGGCCTCGCTCATGCCCTGTCTCCCTGGGAGAACGCCTTTGTGGCCAGGGCTGGAAGGTGAAATGCTGCATAACGGGGCCCTGGCTCGGGTACACAAAGGGATGCTGCTGGACGGTCACCTCGGGAGGTTTCGGTGTCCCCTGCCGTTTCTCTCCATCTCCCTTTCCCCTGATTAGAGGCACCGGAGAGTTTGCCCTTGTCCGTGACCTCCGGAGGGAGGCAATCAGAAAGGGAGTTTGGATGGGAGATAACTCATCAAGGGAGCTGTCTGCTCCGCAGAGCATCAAATCAGCTGAGAAATAACAACTGTATCACTAAAATTAGCCGAACGTTTGCAGCAGAGACTCTATGGGCTTGCTGGAGAAAAAAAGAGGCAGGGAAGCCGGGCTGAGCCCCGCAGGCAGCGGGAAGGGACGGTTCCCTGCCTGCGCCACAGCACCGCGTTCGCCACCGGCAATTTTCAGGCCCCTAATTTGAGCCTTTCTGCAGCAGCCTCCTAGTGCTCCTGCACTGATAAATATCACGCAGAGGCAAAGGCTGAGGCTGGGCAGCCCCTCAGTCGCAACAGAGCTCGAAGGGGCTGGAGCTAAAGAGGAGGAGAATCCCAGGAGGACCAGGCACCGCATCCTCCATTTGAACGGCTGGGACAAGGTCCCTGCCTGAACTTTCCACCCATCTGGCATTAGCATGAATGTAAAACCTCGGGCTCTGCTGCCGCTCAGTGGAGATAAATGTCTCTCCCTCCCACCACAACAGCGGGTCACGGGGCTGCTTTAGCCATGATGGAGCAAACCTTCTGCCCCATTGCACCCCTTCGAAGATAAGATGATTTTATTCCAAGCTTAAACTTCTAGCCAGTAGGGTAGAAAAAGGCTTGGAATTTAGGGATTTTTAAGTTTCATCAACAAAATAAGGTGGGAGGGTGATGCCCACCGGCCAGAGCAGAGGGATCAGGACATCCTGGGCTGCTCTCCTGGCTCGGCCCCGTCACCAGCCGTTGCTGGAGAGGTCTCTGGTTGCAGCCTTGCTTCCCGTTATGAGCCCCACTTCTGCCGGGCTCACAGCCCCGAGGACTGGCACAAACAATTGAATTTCTGTCTGCTTTATGACCCCACTTGTAAGTGCTGTGACCCCTGCTGGGGTCACGCCCCCTGGTTTGGGAACCGCCGTGCTAGGACAAGTCACTTAGCCCAAACAGGATGGGTGATTAACCGTAGGAACCAACCCCAAAGTAAGAGGTGGGCTCTCCACCTCTTAATGCCTTCCAATTAAGACCAGATGTCTTCCTGGAAGATGTTTCAGGCAAACCACGGAGAACCTGTGTGAAGTTCCCTGATTTGTGCTACACAGAAGGTCAGAATCCATGATTTGATGGTCTCTTATGGCCTTACAGATATCTACATTAAAATTGCCTCATTCCTTCTCCAAATAACCCAGTCTTGATCTCTAGAAATACTGTAAAATTGCTGCTGGCAGGGATTAATTGGAATAAGAGGACTCTGATAGCCAGGCACCTTCTGTGGGTGCTTAGGTCTGGATATAGTGTTTAACTTCAGGCATCCAAGTTTTAAATATTTATCCTTAGCTTTTCCTCATCTGTAAAATACAAATATCCCACAAAGGTTCAGGAGACTTAATTCATTACTGTTTGTAAAAATGTTTTCAATTCCCTAGATAAAATATGTCACAGAAGTGCAAAGTATTATTAACAGTAATTGATTGTCATTGTGGGAAAAAAGTGACCTGCCCTCACAAAAGATTAATGGATTCTTCAGGTTACTGGTGTGATGGTAATTAACAATGCAAACAGAGCTGATGAGACCTTACTTTCCCGTTTGATTCTTGCATGTTTGTCTCTTTGCTCTTCCCAGACTTTGAGGAGGGAACAGAAAGGAGTTTCTGGGAAGGAGTGGCTACGCAGGGAGCCCAAAAATCTGTTTGTTTGTGTCCCAGTGCCTTTTTCACACATAAGTAAACCTCCCAAAATGTTCCTCTAGTTGGAGGAAACGTTCCTACAGTTGCTCCAGTGATCCCAGGGATCCCAGGACCAGGCTGAGGGGAACGGTGTGTTGCTGTGAGTCATTGATGTTTTTGGCCAGGCTGAGCAGGCGAGGTGGGAGGATGCTGGTGGCCTCCCACGCCCCCCACCCAGCTCTCCATTCTCCCTCTCCCAGGACATACAGCCCTCTCGTTGCTTCCCCAGATTGCAGAGACCTACGCTTTTCTCCCGAGAGAAGCTGTGACCAGGTTCCTGATGAGTTGCACCGAGTGCCAGAAGAGGATGCATTTCAACTCCAACGGACTGGAGCCCAAAGGTAAAGGCCAATGAATTCTGCCAGCAGAGCTGACACAGCGTTTCCTACCAGCTTGGTATCACTGACAGCTCTCAGGATACGCTCCCATTGATGAGATACTTCTTAACCTAATGGTTTTCCTAACTTATGTTATTTTGCATGCCTTTTTATAGCCAAGCTGAAAGAATTGCTTAAATCTGTTTGGTTTTTTTTCTGTCACTGTTTTCAGCTCAGAGAGCAGAAGCAGCCTAACTTTCTTTCCCAGTTTTCCCCAGTACAAAGCTTGGCTCGAAAATATTGCAGATATATCTGCAGTCAACCCATAATTGTGTGGAAACTTCAATTTCTGAAAAAATACGACCTGAAGTTTTTCCTTTAAACCATTAATTTTGTAATGAAAAGCACTGAATCTGTCTGAACTAAGTGAAGTTTCTGATAAAGAGGTAATTTGAATTAATAGATATGCACGTCATGATCCTATTTTTGATAACGGAAAGAGTTTTGGTAATCAAAGTTATATTATGCCCATGCATACAGCCAATTAGTCTGGCCATTGTGGTGGTTGGCTCATTATGGTTCTTTTTTAAACAGAATCAATCTGCAGCTCCTAGGCTTAAAGGATATAAACAGTGCATAGAATGGGACCAGGTTTTCTTCCAGAGAAAATGCTTAAAGTTGATGTTTGTGTGGGTTTTTTTTCTGAATTACAAACTTGTTCATGATCAAGTGCGAAGCATCAGAGTCTGAGAGGTTTCCCCCAACAGAATTGCTTCTTTAAAAAAACCATAAGCAAATTGTAGAGTCACACTATTTCAAAACTGTTAAGGCAAACAGGCTCATTTGGCAGCTCTTATCAAGCAGAGAAGCAGAATTAAATGAACAAAGGGCCCAACAATAGAAAATTTCTTATATTAAATACTGATTTCCAACTGTTCACTGCTAAGAACAGAGCTAGGGACAGCCCAGAGGTTCCGTTTAAGTGGATTATGTGCCAGTTACCCAAAGCTAGTGACTGAAATGCTTTGTATATTTTTTAGAAACTCTCCAAATAATCCTGTGTGACATTTATTAGTCTAAACTCCGTGGACGGGAAGGGCTGTGGGATGAGTCAGGCCAACGAGGATGTCTCCTCTTGGCTTGGCCCAAAGCGGGACACTGCCCTAAATGCCTGGCACTAGCTGAGCCGTCCACCCCGGAGCTCTGGATCCCATTTTCAGGAGGCAGCTGATGAAAAGGGTCATTGTTCCTTCAGGGACTCCCTCCTGCCCACCCACCATCCCCTCTTCTCTCTCCCCTGCCTCCCCAGGGACACAGCAACCATCCTGGCTCAGAGGCAGAACATTGGGTGCTGAGTACCCTTCCCAGTAGCTGTGGAAACCGTTATCAGGGCTGACATCTGGCTGTCCTGAGCAAATTTATAAATTAATACCAATAATCTCTTAAAGCTTCCCCCCTTAGCAGTTCTCTTAAAAATAAATCAAAGAGGAAAACAAATAATCTTGCATGTGAGAAGTCCTGCTTCTTACCACTAGGGCTGGAAGGACAGAAGTGCTTTTCTGCTCTGAATAGTACCTAAATACTGACTAAGTACCTGTGAAAATGCATAGAGTAGATTAGATAAGGTAACTTTTACTGGGGAAGAGTGTCTGATTTCACTAACACATATTCAGGAATTTATCAGGAGCAAATCACCTAAAAAACATTGGGCTCATAGAAGACCGATCATAAAAGCATATATAGGTAAAGTTGAACTCAGTAAGATGAAAAAAATTAAGTCATTCCCATCTCCCATGTCCATTAAACAAATCTCAACACATTTCATTTGTGATCACAAAAATCCCTAATTAAACGTATCTGACATCAAATCCTCCAGGGCACTCATATAATTCATAAAAGCAAATTGTCTGGCTTATGGGAAACTTTGAACATCACTGGACTTCGCTGTGATCTCTTTACACTGTTACTAAATTAGGACTAATTCCAGTGGGGAAGTGTGGAATTCCAAGTGTAGAATTAGGATCGAATAAACCACTCTGCCTGTTCTGTCTGTATGTCAAACATGGGGCATGTGATGTAGATAACTTTTTGAAAAATGAGCTATAGGATTCCAGTAGCCCCCTCTGGTGATGTAGGATATGAGGATTGTACCCGTGGAGTCCCCCAGGCCTTTTAAAACAAAGGTTTTCTTTCTTTTCCTGTTAGCTTAAAAAAGAAAAAAGGTTTGGGTTTCTCAGGCTCAAGCTCTTATCTGTTGCAGTGGCATGAATTCACAGTAAATTTGTGGCTGCTAATGGGATTATTCCAGATTTCCATCGGGATGGTTTCAGCCCGAGTCTAACCACCAACGATCATCTACCTCCCTCTTCCTCCCCACGTGAGGATGTGGAGCTGCTTCTCTCGAGCCTTACTGAATTCTGCAGGGCAGGAGAGCGACATGTCACCCTCCCAGGTCTGAAAGCCTCACCTCATCCACACCTTGTGCTTCGAGGAAAGAGCAGCTCTGACTTTGTTACTCTTAGCAAATGCTTTCCTAAACTCTTCTTAAAGACTCCAATATCAATAACCCCAGCCAGCCTGGGAGGGTGGCAGATTTTGTTCCTGTTTCCCCTCTCACTGCAGAACCAGATTGCAGGAAGCACCATTTGCACTGGGATTTTAGCATCTTTTTCAGCACAGTAGAATAATGGATTATTTTGTGTGCTTAATGTAGAGGGATGTAGAAGTGCTCTTAATTTGTGGGCTGAAGCATGACAGAGATCACTGACATACAGCTATGAGAAGGGAGGAATTAGTTTACAAGGTTCCTAAAAGCTTTGCACCTTCATATTTGAGCAAGTCGATGGCCTGAGTAGCTCTGCCCCCTCTTTCCTGCATCCACAGGCAGGAAAACTTCAGCTGCCCAGGGATCTGATGGATCTGTTAAAAAAAAAAGCATTGTATTTCCATGGACCCAGTTAGCATCTTGATACATAAGGTTTGCAAAAAACCTATGTGATGTTTAAGCCGGTTACAGATGGTTTTGGGGTCAGGTCGTTTCCTAATCAGACATGATAGATCTGCTATTTCCAGAGGTGTGGAGCGTCTGCTGAGTTTCACTGGGATTTTTTGATATTCAGCATTTCTGAAAAGCAGGCCCATTATGTTTGGGTTGATGGTTTTTCTAAGGTGCTGTAAAACATTTTGTGAAGGCTTTTTTTTCAAAGGGCTGTGTCAGAGGTGCCTGTGAAACCAGTGACCCCAGAAAATGCAAGCCAGCCAGGGAGATTCAGGGACTGGAATGGAAACCTCCCACCATCGGTTACCTTCAGCTCCTAGAAATCCTTCTTCCCCATCTGCTGTTGCTTAAGCTCACTTTCCAGTGGACACCACACATCCCTTCAGAGTGTGCTGGAAGGCTGGGTTGATTCTCCACACTTGGATCAGCCTGTGACGAGGGCAAAGAAATCTTCCTTTTGGGCAACAGCCACCCCTGTGGGAAACGGCAACTTTCCTCTTGAACAAACCCATTGCACGAACCCGTACATTTGATGTTAGAATAGATGATTCTAGCCATCTTCATGTCCTACATGGAGAGCTCATAAGCTCCACGGTGATGATGGCAGAGCTGAGGGTTCTGCTATCTTTGAGGGTTCAGAAAAATCACTGAGAATTTGCTTTATAGAGACTCCTCTGGTCTGTCAAGAAAAAACGCTTCGCAGGAGAGGTCTGAATCTAGAGTGATCTCTAGAGCTCCATAAGATGCAGTCAGAGGAATGAACAGGAAGAATTTAAATTAAAGTTCTTTAAAATTAAGTTTGTGTTTTAATGAGCGTGTTAAAAATAATCTTCATCACCAGATAGAGATACTTAATAAGTTGCCTTAATGTTAACTCCTACCTGAGGGAATCCCAGCAAAATTGGCAAGAGTTTGCAATGCTAAAGGAAGCTGCAAATATATTCTTGTTCATCAACCTCTGCATAAATCCCATTTGCATGGAAGTGCTTCTGAGGCATCGTCAAGACTCAGTTCCTTCCTCTGCTACATTCTAGTTTGGTAGGCTGAAAAATTATATATGATGTGTAGTCTTTTTTGCAGGTGACAGCAAGGCTTTTTTTTTTTTTTTATCAAACAACATCTGTTCTCTAATTATGTTCTTGGTGGGGTCATGTTCTTATAGGAACCTGTGCTCAGCGGGCACCAGCTCGAGCTGGGGATTTTAAGTGCTTCTAAATACATAAGTTTAACAATTACGAGCACACATCGTAGCTTTGTGCTTCCACATCCCTGTATCTAAATAAAGTTTTTCCTCTGTTCTTCAGAGAGCGAACCACCTTCCTCTTTGGTTTCTGGGATCATTGACTACAACATGCCCCTCACCTCTACTTACCTGAAGCAAATGAAGCTGCGGGTAATGAATTCCCAGGAACAGGTGAGTCGTGCTGCGGGCGCAGGGTGGTGTGAGGGTCTCTGCCCATGCTGAGGGGGTGAAGGTGCTTGGCTGATGCTTGGCACATTGATTATTGGAGGATGCTTTCAGAAATGGACAGTTTGTCCAGGTGGGTCAGGCTCTGAGCAAGTACAGTGATTGTTGGTGCCTGGAAGTTGGGAGTGTGGTGTGTCTCTGATCTGCTGGCTCAGAGAAAGCAGAGAGGGCTACTTCAGAGTCATATAGGTGGAAAGGAGCAGAGATGAAGTTGATGCAGTTATTGCTTCTAACAGTCTGCTTGTTTTTTAGGCATACGGTTCTTCTAAGGAATTGTCTTAAAAATATACATAGCAAATAGGAATTTGTTTCTTTACCCACTTCTAATTGCCTGGGAACTTTACAGATGGGGTCTGAAACCCAGACCTTGCTTTGGTTGCTCCTGTGCTCTCTTAAACTGATTGGCAACTTGAAGAAGTTGAGCTGCCAACTTGGGAGTGGGAGAAGGCTTAGTGGTTTGATGAGAGTGTTAAGCCACTGGGTTTTGATTTGGGAATGGATGGGGCAGACTGCCACAGGATTATACCCAAGCTGTGCAATTTGCTAAAGTTCTGCAGCTGCAGAATTAGCTATGGGAACCTCTGTGCACCATGGAAACAGTCTATAAAAAGAAAAGTATGTTTTACTTGCTCCCCACAATCTGCACTGGAAGCCAGTGCTGGATTTTCTTTCCAGCACACTGAAACCTGAATCTGGTCTCACACATTACTGCCGGTTGCAAGAAGTGAAAGAGTTTGCACTGTGCCGTGGTGGAAAACATTGCTGAGAACTTGAACTGTGAAGTTGCACTCAGTGGGTGCTTTTATCTAAAGGGACGTTGGTCAGAGCATCCATTGCCAGGGTGTAAAATGGGGGTTTGCTCTCAGGAGCTGGAGAGATACCGAGCTCTTCCATCGCTTCACCAGTAAAACCATCTTGCTGGAGGACAAAATGGCATCAAACTGGAAGCATTTCTGTGGTTGGAGCTTTTCTCCTTTGCATGTGTTGGATGCTTGAGTGGGTTTAAGGTTTTGTTTGCAGTAAGTTATGTTTTGGGCTTTTGAAATGTGAAAGGCTGAGATGAGCCAGTTTTTGAGCTTGGGCTGGATCGGACGGTGGAACTATGGACAGCTCTGGGTGGCAGCTGGGCTGGGGTAAACTGGGATGAGCTGGGCTGTACTGGGCTGGGCTGGGGATATGGAGTAGATGGACGTGCCGCTTTGTGTCTGATGGCTGCTTCAGGACCACTTTTGGATAAACAGGATCAAAAGTTGATGTATTCCAACCACCTTTGGCTTGTGCCAAGTGTTCTCTGGGTCTCAGTGTAACTCCTAGCAGAGAGGCGTTGAGATTGCCAACCCCACCATGGTCCATACTGGTGACTATCAACCTGTTCTTCCACAAGGTTAAGGACTCGGTGGGCCATGAAGGCTGTCTCCGCTTCTCAGCATTTGAGGTGGTTCTTTCAGGTGAAGTTTGATGTATAAAAAGGGATGGACTGAGAGGTTTGAGTAGTTACCACTTGTGCATTTTTAACCAATTCTTCTTGGCTTCCAAACCTCTGTTCAGGAGAAGCGTGTTATGAAGCTTCAGTAGACTCTTGTACCTAGTTTCTACAGGTAGAAAGCTGGATTTGCATAATTTGATCTTATTTCCATAATAAAAAACACTCCTGAAGCTGGCAGGCTTTAATACTAAATCTTGAGTTTCGAAGCTTCACATGCTTAGGGATGCGTGTTTTGAGAACTTTGGTTGATAATTTAGAGATGTGAGAAGTTTATACCCTGAATTTTGGTGTAGCAGTTTGCACTGGAGCTATCACTAGATAGATAGACATAACGTGCTGCTGACATGAATACTCTTGAAGCTAGCTACGATTGGAATAGAAGCATATGTCATACAGGAACAAAAAAAGGACCAGCTGAGGCAACCAGCAGTTGGTTTAGATGATAAATCAAATGGCTTGATGTTATTCCCTGCCTCTAAAGTTTTTCTTTTTCTGAGCTCTCATCGGTAGGTTGCAGTGCAGCTTTCTAAGCTTTTCAAGCTGTAGCAGCCAAGGGAAAAACCTATTTGGAAGAAGTAAAATTTGCTGTTCAGTGTGTTACTGAAGTTGATTCCTGAGAGCAAAATAACAAAAGATCAGCCTTATTGCCCAGACTTCTGAAGCATTAAAACTTCCCATCAGATCTGGAGGTAACGACAGTGTGGAGAGGATAAAGGTGGCTGGACCTGGTGGAGAAAATCCAGTGGGATTCCTGGGGAAACAAGTGCCACGCTCCTAAAGCAGTTCTGGCTGTACCTGGAGCTGCCAGCACTGAAGCCCATGTGAAGGAAGAGAAGAAAAGCAGATTGAACCCAGGAATTGCCTGTTCAGCACAGCTCAAAACGTGCTCTGTTTCCCATTGCATGTGATAATATCAATACCAGGCTTCAGTTCCCTCCAACAAGCGTTTCTTTCCTTCTTCATGCTTTGCACTGTCAATACAACAGTACCATCCCTTTTCTCCTGGAGGATCCTGGCAGTCGTTGAGGAGCACAGGTGGTGAAACACAGGCTGCTGCTCTCCCTCTCCCCAGGGAGAGAACTTTAAGGTTAGGGAGTTGCAGCTGTTTGGTGTTCCAGATGTTTACAAACTGTTACATTCCTTTGAAGATAATAGAAATAATTCTGACTTCATAGAAATAATTCTATACGCTGTATGGTTTTTATATATCAACATTTACAAGACAATGTTGGTTCCTCTCTACCTCAGCTTTCTGCCATGCCCCCTTACTGCCTTGCAGTCACCAACATTTGACGATGAGAACAGAAATAACTTAAGCAACTGCTTTGTGTTCTACTTGGCTTTAGCCAAAACCCAATTATTTGTACTCAGCAGCACCGGGAGGAACTTGCTTCAGTTGGGGTAACAATGAATGAATTTATGCCAAAGTGGCCTTTTAACTTCATTATTCAGGGGGAAAAAAAAAAAAGTATGCATGTAACTGTAATTTATTAGTGCCGTTAAGCACATCAGTATTAGGGCAGCAGTGTCTCCACAAGGAAGCACAGCCAGAAGAACCTTAGAGAAAGCATTTATCTCTGCTTAGGGACAAAAAATGGTCAGGAGAGGAGCTCTTTACATGGTTGCTCACAAAATGAAGAGAGTTTCTGCAGAATATATTTCAATATATTTCTTGGAGTCAGTACATTTATTCCGGTATGACGGAAAACAACTGTGACCCGTGTTGCTTAAATTGGGATCACTAGAACGTACAGGAGCTCCTGGGGTGTGAGTCTTCCTTCATTCCCATTTTATACCAATTTTCACATGGGTGAGAAAAATCAGGCCCCGTTCCACAGAGTGCCACATTTCAGGGGATCTACTGAGGCATTAAAGCGTCTCTGAACTTCTGACCTTCCCAAACTAGCAGCAAAAAAGAATGAAAAGAAGATATTTGATATTTATTGTAATGATCTTTCCACCTTATTTTCTAACGATAAATATTAGCATTTTTTAATGATTGGTTTATTGCAGTTGTTTTCCAAACAACCTTTTCTGTCTTATTCAAACTCAGCCTTGGATTTATTTTTCATGCCACGCTGTCGGGCGTGATTTCCACCGGCGGCTGGTAGAACACGAAGGTTTTAAAAGAAGGAATCCATGAAATACCAGGCTCACTCTCTGCTCTGGAGATGTTGCTGCTGCCTTGGCAGACAGAGTCCAGGGCCGAGTAACCAGGTTTAAATGATACAGAAACATTTTCAAAGGTTGCTTCAATGACTGCTGACAGAAGGTCATGCAATCAGTGAATGGCAGGAGCCACTCTTGGTTGGGAAATAACACAAGCACTTTTCTTGTTGCTATGGCTTTGCTACGCTGACTTGTAAGTGTCTGAAAGGGACAGAGCCTTGTCCTGCACCATCACACACTTCATCCATCCAGTAATTTCCCTGTAAACCTGGAGTGTGTGACAGCGCGTGGATGTGAAGTGTTTTTCAAAACACACTTTCAAGCAACGGTTTAACCCTGGAAGGGGTCATGGAGGAGTTCAAATCCCATGGGTGTACATGGAATGGGCTTCGTTTAATGCTGGTGAGGATCGAGCCTCCTCTGTGGGATTCGGGAGCTCTCGGAGCTCTGGAGAGGCTGGTTTGCAATGGTTCAGTCCTTCTCCTTCCACTCTCCGTTCTCCCTGGCCCACATGTTACTGTGCTTGCTCTTCAGTGTCTCAGAGGGCTTCAGTATTACCAGAACAGCTACGATGCATCTTCCCCTGGCAGCTCTCTTGCTTCCTTCTGCTTCGGATCCGTCTCCAGGCTAATCCTGGGGGTGCAGAACTGGCATGGAGGAGGCAGCAGAAGCAGGGAGTGGAGCGAGCGGCTGGAGAAGAGGGCAGTCTAGATCTTGGTTTTCAGTCTGTAAGTTCACTACGTAGAATTGTGGACATAGAATCATATGGGGTTGGAAGGGACCTCTGGAGATCATCTAGTCCAACCCCTCCCACCGGAGCGGGTCCACCCAGAGCACGTTGCACAAGAACTTGTCCGGGCGGGTTTTGAATGTCTCCACCACCTCTCTGGGCAGCCTGTTCCAGTGCTCTACCACTCTCACAGTAAAGTTCCTCCTCATGTTTAGGTGGAATTTCTTACACTGGGCACCACTGAAAAAAGACCAGACCCATCCTCCTGACACCCTCCCTTTAAGTATTTGTAAGCATTGATCAGATTCCCCCTAAGTCTTCTCAAGACTAAAAAGACCCAAGACCCTCAGCCTTTCCTCATAGGAGAGATGCTCCAGGCCCTTAATCATCTTTGTAACCCTTTGCTGTACCCTCTCCAGCAGTTCCCTGTCCTTCTTGAACTGGGGGGTCCAGAATGGGACACAGTGCTCCAGCTGGGGCCTCACCAGGGCAGAGTAGAGGGGCAGGATGATCTCCCTCAACCTGCTGGCCACGTTCTTCTTGATGCACCCCAGGATGCCATTGACCTTCTTGGCCACAAGGTCACATTGCTGGCTCATGGTCATCCTGTTGTCCACAAGAACTCCCAGGTCTTTCTCTTCAGAACTTCTCTCCAGCAGGTCAGCCCCAACCTGTACTGGTGCTTGGAGTTATTTCTCCCCAGGTGCAGCACCCTACACTTGCCCTTGTTAAATTTCATTAGGTTTCTCTTGGCCCATCTCTCCATCCTGTCCAGGTCTCTCTGGATGGCGGCACAGCCTTTGGGGTGTCAGCCACCCCTCCTAGTTTTGTGTCATCAGCAAACTTGCTGAGGGGACATTCCATCCCTTCGTCCAGATCATTGGTGGAATATATTGAAGAGGACTGGACCCAGTACTGATATCTCCTTTTACATAGTCCAGAGACCAGAACCAAATGTGGCAGAGCTGGCAGCTGCTGTGTAAGTTCCAGGACCTGGATTTATCTGTTCGAGTGCTTAGCGAAGAGATCCCAAAGGAGCACTGTATGTGTTCATCGATGCACAGAGAAGGCAGGAGCATGCAGTCAGTATTTGGAAGGAAGTGGGATGATGCGTTTGTATCACATGAGGATGATAAGGTACTTCCCAGTCCATTAAAGAGGGTGTTAAACATCGTCAGGAATAAACATCTCTAAATCAACTCGACGAGATAACTCTTATTCAAGAGGCCTTTTCTTGGCTTGGGAAGATCTTTGTTTCCTGATGTTAATTTTTAAGACATTTTTGAGCACTAGAGGAGTTCTCTAATGCACCCTTACCCACAGAAGAAAAGGGAATGTTGGCTGTACACAGAGTGAAGCACTGTGACCATAGCTGTTTGAAATAGAGGTTTCATCTATGCGATAAAGGCTTGCTCTTAGATCTGCATCAGCAAAGCCCTCTAGTGGAGATGCAGCTTCTGCTGGCAGAAGTGGGCTTTGCCTGATAAATTGAAATTATGCCCTAAATGAGAGACTTTGTCCAGGCGAAAGCCAGGGAGGCAGGTTCAGCCGTCATAACAGCCTTCTTTACTGGCAAAGATAGTTTAGCAAAACTTTCATCCTTGGCCTTAATGGCTCATGAGATGCAGGAGGTCAGATGATCAAACCATTTAGCCTGGTTTCAGACTCGTGTGAATGGCTTGCTTTCAGTGAAGGTCAACCCATTTTTGTTATTGGAATTAACTCTGACGTTCCCAGCTAGTAAAAACTTAAGAGCTTTTATTTCCCGTTGTGTAGATCTTTCAGCATTTTCCCCAGTGCTGCTGCATTACAGGTGAGCTTTGTGTTTCTTCAGTGCAGGCTCAGTGCAAGCAAACAACTTGAGACCCTGGCTGGGCTGGCTGTGAGAAATTCTGCCCTTGCAGCTTTCGTCTTCAAATGAGGTGTGATGCCGAGGCCCCAGCTCTTCACAGTTTTAGGGAAAATCATGTTATTTTCTATAAGAAAGAAGGTGTTAATTTAAATGAAGTGGCATAGCCCAATTCCAGTGATGCTGGGCGAATTCATCCTCCTCAGCTGCTCAGGTGTATTTATTTGGTGCATGCAACTGGTCTGGTCCATTTTCCTCACTGGTAGCTGTGGAGAGAAGCTGGTCTCTTTCCCATCCTCTGTTCGCTTCCCTGTGATGTCCAGCTGATCTAAGGTCCTGGAGAAATGGCTGAGGGATGTTTAGAAGTTTATCTCACTCTTGGTGGAGCTGTGGTTGTGATAGTGAGGGCTGGGATGGATTGAGCATGAGCAGGACTTGGCAGACCAGATGTGAACTGGGCTCAAGGAGCTTGTGGTGGGGGTGCCCAGGAGGAAGGACAGGTTGGTGGCTGGGGACTGTGTCTGGTGACAGTGACTCCTCGGAGCTCAGCACAGCACGGATGTGGCCATCTGGACAGACTGGCCCACAAAGCTCATGTGGGTTCCCTGCTCAGCCCAGGGAGACCTTTTCCTGCCCTGGGGCTGATCCACCCGTGGGCGATCAGAACCTATTCTCCTCGGTGCATGTTATCCAGCGGTGCAGTCCGAGTAGCCTGCTAAAGCTCAGCTGCTTGAGCCTGTTTCTGGGAAGATTGAATGATTAGGGCCAGAAACCACATCATACGTCTTTAATTCATCATTTTTTCCAAGTACCTCCCCTATTGGTGAGGAGAGATGCTGCCCATTCTGTGGTAACCAGCATCAAAGGCAGCAGTTCCCAGTAGAACTGGAAACAAAGTTTTGATGCAGGTAAAGCAGAGGTAGGAAGCATTCTCAGAGGAGAAACCAGGGTGATGAAAGCATTTAACATCCATGGAATAGTCTCATGGATCCAGTTAAATTTATCCTGTACCTGTGGAAGGCTTTGCACGGTGAGTTTTTCTGCGTCGTCTCCCAAGCTCGGGTGCTGACGTGCTCTATGTTGACTTTGATCAAGTCACACAAATGGCTGTTTCTTAATTGCCTTCTCCCTTTAAAAAGGGGATAATACCTTAGAGAGACTTCTGAGGTCTCGCTCACTAATAAAGCTCTTCAAGAGCTTGGATAGCAACTACTTTGAGAGTGCGAACTGTTATTAATGATTTCCGTTATTATGGAAGATGAAGCTGTGTGGTTCAGCTTTTTTAACCTTGAATCGTGTGCTTGCTTTTGTTTCTGCTGCTGTTAAACCTGCGCAGGCAGGCTCCTCGGGCCCACCTCACGAGCCTCGTGTGTGCAAAAAGAGTTGTGTGTATTTGAGGTGTCAGGTTTACTCAACAAAGATGGATTCTGAAAAAGCGCAATATGGCTTAAGAATGGCAAAAAATGGGTTTAGCGGTGGTTCTGTTTATGTTGACTCGATTTGGATTTGGGTGCCCGAGAGATAAGCTGTGAGGGTCACTGTGTAACACAATGCAGATGTTCCTGCTGGTGCCGTGGGCAGGAAATGTGAAGGGATCCTTGGCTGTGATGGACCCAACCCACCCATTCCCTGTACTCCAAAGAAAGGCAAATTCCATCCATAGAAACAACTTCTTTACTTGGCAGTGACTGGTGTGCCCTGTGAAGTACAGAGCTGTATTTCCTTTCCATCTCTTGGTCTTGGCTCCTGGGGGGGAAAAAAAACCCTTTTATTCATGCATTTGCCAGATGCTAACAACTGCTACTTTTACAGGAGTGACCAAGATGAAGTGGGAATACAGTCCTCAGCCCACAACAAGTCTGATCTATAAGAAAGTTTCCCAAATCTCTACTCTCCTATTTCCCCCCCCCGCCCCGACTCTTCTCTGGATGCCAGATAAATTAAAATACAGTGATGATAAAAGCTGGATATCCCCTTCATTCCATGCAACTGGGGGTCTCCTTCTGCAGCTCTTCTTGCCCCCCTTTCCTTACTGGCCTCTCTCCTGAGAGATTCACATTTTAATGTGTGTTACCCAGTGCGGTTTGATGGTCATGGAGGACCTGATGCAGGAGGTCCCATTTGTTATTTAACCTACTTTTCAGAGGCACAAGAACATCAAGTGACTTGCACAAGGTCACCCATGAGTCAGTGACTCCTCTGGCGTGATGGCCAGATCCTGCTGTCCTGCAGTCCCCTGCTTTCACCACTGGATCACTGTGCCCACACTCCTTAACAACACTACTATTCAATTAAGCTCCCACAGTGCCTTAAATGTAGTCTATTCCTGGGCTTGACAGCAGCCCTGGTATTCTTGCAGAGCCTTCCTTAGGAAATTACGACAGATGAGGTCAGGGCATCGTTAACGGTGCCCTTAGAAGCACCACTGCCTGGTACACAGGCAGGATGGAGGGGGGCAGGGGCCATTACAGCCAGGGCACAGCTCTTCTTGGGACCTGCAGCTCAGGCTCTGGTGGCATCCGATGGGACCCTGCCTGGGAAGCACAGATGGACAGGGAGCCCCGAGTTTTCTGTACCCAGATCTGTGTCCCTGGGAAGGGGTTTGCAGGCACCAGAAGTAATGAACACATTGCAAGGGGAGAGGGAAAGAAACAACTTATAAATAATATATTGGATGTGTATTTTATATATATATATAATAGAATAACAGTAGTACTGGTTTATTATGTGTTGTTTTTTTTTTTTTAACATGGAATCCCGTAAGGCATTTACCCCTGTTCCTGACAACTTGATAAATTATTATTACTAATTCTATATCTAATTGCCAGTTATTTCCCCCTAGATAGTTTGAATCTGAAAAATACCCACTAGGAAGGAGCTTGTGGTGCCATTCCCCAAAGCTTCCCTCGTTGTTTCTGGGGGCAGCCCCTCTTCCGACGGTGAGCCCCACTTCTGCCAGCCTCGTGACCCCGAGCGCTGGCACAAACAATTGCATTTCTGTCGGGCTCATGACCCCACTTGTAACAGCAGTGACCCCCCCTGGGGTCAGGACCCCTCCCCTGCACGGGGAAAAGCTCCTGCCCAGCAGCTATTGCCGGATTGCTCTTCCTCCCTCGCTCCCTGTGTGGACACGGCTGGTCGACACTAAGTTTGCCGATGTGAAATTTAGGTTAATCCATTTCCAAAGTGGATTAACCTAACCCACACAAAGGCACTTAGTATAAAATAAGGGTGTCCACATGGTGAGGCAGCACAGAATAGTGACTGAGCTTCAAACTCGCACTCTGGCTGGTTTGTGTCCCCTGCGAGCTCCCCAAAAAAGAGGGGCAGGCTCCTCGCTCCCAAGGGGGATGTGCTCTCCTAGATGGCTTTAAGCCGGTCTAGCTCGAAGCTGAGGGAGTAAACAAAGCCCAGCAATGGGAAGGGGTTAAAAGCCCGCTCCACTGAGGTCCACGGCAAGTCTCCTGTTCACCTTAAATGGTCAGGATTTTATTTTAGCTTCAGGGAGGAGCAGCAGCCATTGAGCTGGAAGTGAGTGCAGAGCAGGCCCCCAGGCTGGGGGCTCGCAGCCCCGCTCCCCTCCCAGCCGGCCGCTTCCTGCAGGACCATGGGAGGGCCCCCAGGGCTCCGCTCTCACCCTTCAGCCTCTGGCTCCACAGATCAACCTGGAGGAGATGGAAATGCAATACCCAGCCATACCCAATTTCACCTCCAGCCTCAGATCTTCCCAGCCCGCCCCCTCCTCCCTTGCAGGCTTTCCCTGGCAGTGAAGTGGTTAACGTGGGAGTAGAAAACATCATAATTGGACATCCGCACTAACAAGCCATAAACAGGAATGTGGCAGTTCCCATCCTCAGCTCTGGCACCGGCCTACCTCAGGCTCCGCCGTGGAATCCCTTACACTTGGTTTATTTTGTAAAATTTTCCTCCGTAGTAACCATTAAACAGCGAGAGACCGGGGAGGGGTGGGGGGGATGCCAAGGGGCTGGCACCCATCACGGTGATCCCCAAACCAACCTGGTGGGAGGTCACTGACCCACTGCCCTCGGGGCCCTGCCAGGGAGTGGGTACCATCCTGGGGGATGCAGGACGCCGGGTGGGAGCCGGGTGACAGCATCCCCATCCCTCCCCAGGGAGCTGGCAGCACCGTGCCCTGCACTGGGCTGTGCTGGGGGGGGGCATGGGTGAGCTGGGTGGGCAAAGCCTTGCTGGCAAGGAGCTGTTAAAGCCCCCGCTTTAACGACACCCGATTTCCAAGGCTGAGAAGAGAGGCTGCAGGGCTGAGTGCTGCTGCTGCTGGCAGAGCAGGGTCCTCTTCTGCTCCCAGGGTGGGAAAGGGAGAAGCATCTGAAACAAAAGGATTCAGCAGAGGAGGAGGAGGAAGAGGAGGAGGAGGAGGAGGAGGAGGCAGCGCAGGGGCCTGGGCACCGCTGCACCCACTGAGCGCGGAGGAAGGGGGGCTGCGGGGCACCCACCCAGCTCCCCGGGGACTCAGTGCCGGGGGGGGTGGTGGGGGGGAGGTCCCGTAACTTGCACCCTCTAACGGAGCTCTGGGGGCCGGGGTGGGCCGGGCATCCCCGGGGTGGGCTGCGGGTCCCCGGGCCGTACCGTGCCGCTTTCACCCCCCCCACCCTGAGCTGAGTCTCCCCCGGGGATGGGTTACAGCCCCCACCCCCCTCCCCCGGGAGGATGCCCGGGCGG
>BJBW01004195.1:0-27407 GCA_004320125.1 Scolopax mira
GAAGTGTTGCCAGCAGGTCCAGAGAAGGGATTCTGCCCCTTTGCTCTGCTCTGGTGAGACCTCACCTGGAGCACTGTGTGCAGGTCTGGAGCCCTCAATAGAAGAAGGACATGGACCTGATGGAACGGGTCCAGAGGAGGGCCACAAGGATGCTCAGGGGGTTGGAGCCCCTCTGCTCCAAGGACAGGCTGAGGGAGCTGGGGTTGTTCAGGCTGGAGAAGAGGAGGCTCCGGGGAGACCTAAGAGTGGCCTCCCAGTACCTGAGGGAGCTAAGGAAGGCTGGGGAGAGCCTGTTTACAAAGGCCTGCAGTGACAAGACGAGGGGCAATAGATTTAAACTGAAGAAAAGCAGATTAGATTGGAGATTAGGAATAATTTCTTTCCACTGAGTGTGGTGGAGCGCTGGAACAGGTTGTCCAGGGAGATGTTTGAGGCCCTGGGCAACCTGGTCTAGTTGGCGGTGTCCCTGCTGACTGCAGGGGGGTCAGACTAGATGACCTGTTGTACCAGTTTGTGTTTCTTCTGTGTGTTAAGTTCATCCCTTCCAGGGCAGGACGAATCCTGCCCCAAGCCCTTCTCCAGGTGTAGTGAAAGCTGTCCTGAGTACATGAGGAGCCTGAGAGGAGTTTGGGATGCACTTCTCCTGTCCAAACGGCAAAAAGAAATGGCAGTTCCAGTGAGGAAATAAGTGATCTGAAAACTGCCATTGTTAATCAGTAGTTGCTCGTTGTGTATGGCCAACACTCTCTCTGGGACACTAATATGGGTGTGCATGTAGGAGACACATCTGGATGGGAGAACATACGGGAGGGCAGTGGAGAACAAATATATGCAGGTGGAGAAAATACTAATCTTTTCCCAGATAATTGGCATAACAGCGGGGTAAAGGCTTAATTATAATTTGGCCATCAGACTTTTCAATGAGCAAAAGGAAAGCAAACTCCTTAAAAAAAACCCAAAATACAATGGCTTGAAGGCTCTCACCTGCCCCCAACTTTCTTTATGAAGACAGCTGCACACCCAGGAGTTGTCTGTGGATGCTATCATCATCATTCAAAGGTGGGGCTTTTTCTCCTTTCCCCGCTCCCCCCCCCAAAATTATGAGTTCTGTGAGAGTTGCCTGGGCTCCTCAGACAGCTGACAAGCCAGATGCTGAGGGTTCAAGTCAGTAGTGCACCAGGACTACATGGACAGTGAGAGAATTTATATATGTCAGTGAGAAACCCCACAATCTGTGCTCTACATCACCTACCCGGTAGACCTCTTAGACTGATTTACACCCATTATGGGCGAGCAAGACCTCTTCTCCACTGCAGGATTTTAATCCATTGACACTAAATGCTTATAGATTTATATCAATGGTTCTTGGACTAGAAACAAGACGACCTCCCTTGTCTCCTGCATATCTGTCTCTCCTGGGCAGCTTCACTGTTACAAGTGCTAGACTTCAAGCTCATCTCAGGCCGATGAGTTATCATTTATTTGCTGTGTGGTTGGGTAGAAGAGGCGAGAGGGTGGGAGAAGCTGTTCTGAAGGAGGGCACTGATGATACATGTGAAAACTCCCCCTTGAGTGGTTTATGCACCACATTTACAAGAAACATCCTGCTCTAATCCTTTTTTTTTTTTTTCCTTCAGTGGGGATGGAAGGGGAGCTCCGACGTGGATCGAGACTTTGACTCTCAGGGATTCAGAATGACTCTCTTTTCCAATTTTGAGTGAGTACCGGGGAGGGCAGAGAGGAGGGGATTTCTTGTGATTTTCCCCCGTCCTCATTTTTTTCTTGGAAGACAGCTATTGCATGCTGAGCATCACTGTGTTTATAGTGCAAATGGAGCTCCTCTATTCAGCCTCGTGCTGGACATCATCTGTCTCTCTTCTCACTCTTAAATGTTAGACATCTTTTTTCCCTGAAAAACCCAGGAGCAGTTGGAGGCCTGCTCCCCACTGCACCCATGCTCCTGGTGAGAGGAGGCAGCTCATCCTTCATGGCACTGCAGCAAAAGCAGCTGCCACTGTCTAGTCACAGAATCACAGAATCGTCATGGTTGGAAGGGACCTTTGAGATTATTGAGTCCAACCACACACACACACACACACACAAAAATCCCAACCCAACAATCCTGGGCACTAGAGCACTCCCTGAAATGCCATGTCTCCATGTTTCTTAAATCCCTCCAGGATGGTGACTCCACCACCTCCCTGGGCAGGCTCTTCCAGGGCCTGACCACCCTCTAAGGAAAGTCATTCTTCACAAGATCTGACCAAAACCTCCCCTGCCCCAACTTCAGACCATTCCCTCTGCTCCTGTCACTATTCCCTTGGGAGAAGAGGCCAACCCCCACCTCTCGACTCCCTCCTTTCAGGGAGCTGTAGAGGGCAAGGAGGTCTCCCCTCAGCCTCCTCTTCTCCAAACTCAACATGCCCAGGTCCCTCAGCCTCACCTGATAGGACTTGTTCTCTAGTCATTCCCCCGACAAAGAGTGTCCCTGTGTCTTTAATCCAGCTCTTTGAAATGAAAATAAATGCCAAAGTAAATTAGGCCTTTGCCATGAACACCCGCCCCCCCCAGCTTATTAAAGCGTGTAAGGTGGTATGAACAAGGTGCCCAGGCTTGTCATCCAAACAGACAAAAATGCCCCAAAAGTGTATTTCTTTGATTTTCCCCAGTGCTTGGTCTGACCCACTGGCTGTCTGCATCATTACTGCCGTCCTCCTTTATTTGGGGTTTACAAGGCGGAGTGGAAATTGATAAGACCTGCACCACCTCCCATCTGTTTGGGTCTTTTTTTTTTGCCTTCCCTGACTAATTGTCACGATGAGCTGATTCACTGGCAGGGCAGTGATGCCTTCAGAGGCCTCTGTCCCCACCTCCTCTGGCCTGGCTGTGGTGAGGGAGACCCAGCTCCCTATAAGAGGGTGAGGGCACATCCAGCAGTGGGGCTGTGGAGGGGCAGGCAGGGCAGAATCAGGCCTTAGAGGGTATTGACTTTGGAGGATGTGTTGCTCCTACATTGCTTGTTTGGGGTTGCCTTCATGGAGGAGCCTCAAATGGGCTTTTGAAGAGGAAAGCAAGAAGAATCTTTGTCACTTGCCCTGTCTCTTATGCCACCTGCACCCCGCTCTTCCCTGCCCTGGGCTGTTCCCAAGGCAGCTGGCACCTCTGGTACCCCATGGGGACCAGTGGCTCAGGGTACGGCCTGTCTCTGGGGAGCAAGAGGGAACATTAGACCGTGAGGGAATGGCCTCAAGCTCCAACAGGGTAGGTTAGAGTGGCCATCAGGAAAGAATTCTTCACAGAAAGAGGGGCCAGAGACTGGAACAGGCTGCCCAGGGAGGGGGTTGCGTCACCATCCCTGGACGTGTTTCAGAGTGGTTTAGATGTGGTGTTGGGGGATATGGTGTAGGGGAGAACTTTGTAGAGTGGGCTTGGACTCGATGATCCCAAGGATCTTTTCCAACCTGATTCCTTGATTCTATATGAGACCAGGTAAGGTAATTTGGTTAATGCTGGAGAGGGTGTACAGGGAATTACTCAGCAAAGGTGGTTTTGGGAGGAGGAGAGCCCAAGCCTGAAAGGGCTCCAGGTTCAGTCCCACAGACCACCCCTGGCACTGATGAGAGCACCGTGTGCGTTGATGAAGCTTTTGGGTGAGCAACAGCCGTGCCCATGCTCAGGGTACCCCTGTCCTCTGCCTCCCCGAGACAGGGAGAAAGGACATGGGGTCCTTTCTCTCTTTGAAAGGGATAAAGCCATATTTACCTCAATATTGCAGGTCTGCCTTTCCAGCAAAGTGCCTGTAAAGGTAACCAATGGAAACCAGTTCACGGCTGTCTGACAGGGCTCACTGCCAGCAGGCAAATTTTCTCCGGCCATAGGGCTGTGTGAAGTCCAACCTGGGAGACCTCACCCGGTTCAGTTTCTTTGGGTGTGCCTTTAAATCACCGATCTGGATGAAGGGATCGAGTGCACTCTCAGTAATTTCCCAGATGACACCAAGTTGGGTGGGAGTGTTCATTCTGCTGTTCCTCGTGGTGGCCTCTTCAAAGGGCATCATACCCACTGGTGTGCTCTGGTGGGGCCCTGCTCAGCTGGGTTCTTACGGGGCAATAACCCTTTGTCCAGTAATTGCCATTAAGAGAGGGGGTTAAGTGCAGGACCTTTAAATGCGTTGAGGTGCCCGACAGCCCTCCAGGTCGTTACTGCAACAACCTGTGTCGCTGCTGCTCTTAGAAATTAATGGGCCTTACCCTTGCTTTTACCCACTCTGATTTTGAAGAAAGGTGCTGGATACACAGTTCTGGCTCAGAGACCTGGGGACAGTTGTACTGGGCTGAGAGTGTGTAGAGGTTGTGATTTTTATTATTTTTATCTTTATATGGTTTTATTAATTTTGTACATTTCATAGAATCATGGAGTTCTCTGGGTTGGAAGGGACCTTTCAGATCATCGAGTTCAGCCATCAACCCACCACTGACCATGTCCCTCAGTCTGCCTGGCTTTTAGATCCCTCCAGGGACGGGGACTCCACCACTGCCCTGGGCAGCTCCTTCCAAGGCTTCACAACCCTTTGGGTGAAGAAATTTTTCCCAATATCCAAACTAAACCTCACACAATCAGTGTGTGGCTGTGGAAAGGAAGAGCATTTCAAACCCCAGCAAAGAGTCAACAAATAGTTTCCTTTTGACCCTTGCATGTTTTGCTGTGGTTTTTGTTGGTCTGCAAAGTTCTCAGCTTGTGAATCAAGTCAAGGTGCTGCTCAAGTCCTGTGGGAGACATCCTGGTCTCCTGAAATATTGAGTAAATGCCTCGTATATGATCTACTTGTATATACTTAATACACTATATCCATATTATTGTATTACATTTGATAATTAAATGAATTTAAATTACATTAATTTAATTACATTTAATTACATTAATTCAAAACATTTAAAGTAAATTAAATAAATATTTAATTTTATATATTTATATCTTTTTTTTTTATTTTTGTATTGAGTTTATAATCATTGTTATCTATCTCTGAGACTCTTACAGCTGGACTGAGAATATATGAGAGTCAGAAGCAGGGAGAGGTGACAGCATGGCTCCTCTGCATTCCCAGGGTGGCTTCCATGGCCGTGGGCTGGCTGAGGTAGGTCTGAACACCCCGCTGCCTGCACGTCATCACTCCTGGGTGTGATGCTGATGGTACTGGACCTGGGAAACCTGGTAGCCATCACTTTGCCTCAGCGGTGCCGCAGCTCGGGGACACCCACCAGCAGCACCCGAGCTCCCGCCGGGGTGGAACCGCCATTTACTGCAGGCAGCAACAGAAGTAAAGGTACATCTTGGAGAGAAACAGGCCCCAGCATCAATGCTGAAGTGGAAAGCAAAACGCTAAGCTCAAGCAGAGCATTGTAGGACGTGACACACCAAACTCCTGGCCCTCACAGACCTCCTTCTCCTGAGCCCCTGCTGCCCCGCAGGCAGTTGGGGAAACGACCCCCCAGCACCCACCGCTCTGCAGCAGAAGAACTAGGGCTGTGCAGGACATGCTCTGCTCTGCACAGCACCTGAAATAATGTAAGGATTGTCTTGTTGCCCTTTCTCTTTTTTTTTTTTCCTTTTTTTTTAAATTTTTCACCCTTTTTTCTTTTTCCTTCTCTTTTCTTTTCTTTTCTTTTCTTTTCTTTCTTGCTTTTTTACTTTTTTCTTTTATTCTATTTCCTTTTATTATTTTATTCTATTTTCTTTTTATTTTTATTCTTTTTTCCTTTTTCTTTTTTTCTTTTTACTTATATTCTTTTTTTCCTTTTTCTTTTTTTTTTGTCTTTCTTTTTTCATTTTTTCATTTTTTCCTTTCTTTTTTCCTCCAGTGTGTCAATTATCAGCTGAGTTTCATGGCAGTAAGATTCTTTCTGGGAGGGCTAAGGAGCACACATTGTCCATTGAGCAAGCTCTCCTTTCTGCTTTTATGAAGCTGAGGGAATGCAGGAGCGGTTTTTCCAAAACTGCCAGTCCCCAACCGCCCAAACACTGCTCTGCTTGGGCCCCGTCCTCGCTGAGCGGGGCGAGCGTCCTGGACAAAAGCAGCAGCTCCAGGAGGTGACAAGGAGCTGGTGGGGAAAAGGAGCAGGATGGAATGGCTCAACTCGGGAACCTCCATGGGCTGTGTCACCTCAGAGCCGTCGGAGCCCCAGCAGCAAGGAAAAGGAGGTTCATGGGTGGAGGATGGGATGGCAGCTAATCAGGGGAATTATCCTCCTGTTTCACAGCCTCCTCCTCTTGAACAGTTAAACAAATTTTCCTATTCCATCTCAGGGGAAAACCCAGGCGTTTTGGAGGAACCCGAGTGCTGGTTTCAGTGGAACAAACATGATGGCCAAAGGACAGTGAAACAGGAAGATCCTCTCTGTGATGCTGTGTTTCAGGCCACACCTGCTCCTCCTCCACCAGGAAAGAGCAAGGTAAATTCAATTTTATGGTACCATGTTTGGGGTTTCTTTTGAACTAAGGAAAACTGCAGTCTTTTTGAGAGGATAAGAAGTGGTTGGTAATAGTTCTGCTTGGAAAAAAATATGAGTGAGGGTGGACTCAAGCTGTGATGAGTACAGAATCTCTTTGGCCTTCTTTGCAGGCAAGTGGCAATGAAAAAAAGAGAGAATAGGAAAAACAAGGACAGTTCTGTCTGTGGGTTGGGTTTGTTTTTGTTTTTTTTAATTGTTTGTGAATGGGAAAAAGACTGTGGAAGTTGCACAAACTCCTCACACATTCCAAACCCTGACAAACCTCCAGTCACTGTCCCACGGCTGCCTCGGAGCTCAGAGAAACCTGTTTTTATCGAGGAGGTTAGGTCTAATTGAAAAGAAATAACATGCGTAAAGGAAAGACAGGAAAGCCAGAAATTCTGAAATGCCCAGGTCACCCAGGCTCTTGGGGCCTCCAAGGCTGGTAGTGGTGGCACCAGGTGGTTCAGTCCAGCCTGGTCAGGCCACCCCTTCTTGATGGAGCAGACAAAGGCTCAGTTGGGGGAAATCGCTGAGGGTGATGATGAAGTTTCCTTCAGGCATTTCTCCTGCTTGGATAACAGCTCCCTCTTTGAGGTGCAGGAGTGCTGGTTAGAGGTTTTTTTTGGTGGTGTTTTGTTTTTATTATTTTATTTTAATTTTAAGCCAAAATGTGGAATGGACAGAATTCACCAGCCACCTTACTCCTTTTGTCCAGACAGGCCTGGTTTCCCGACTCACAAGTTTTGGCCCTTTAACCTCCCCTTCTATTCTTATATTTATTGCAGTTACAGGTTGGGGGCTGACCTGATGGAGAGCAGCTCTGAGGAGAAAGACCTGGAAGTCCTGGTGGACAAGAGGGTGTCCATGAGCCAACAATGTGCCCTGGTGGCCAAGAAGGCCAATGGCATCCTGGGGTCATCTAGAAGTGTGATCAGCAGATCGAGGAGACACAGCTGTCAAAAATAGGCCGATTTTTCTTGTTAAAAAAAAAGGCCGTTCCTCCTTCATCTCACCAAAGGATTTTTTGCACGCTTAAAAATATGGAGCATTAAAAAAGACAACAGCTGCTGGTATCTGAGCATGCTTTCCACTCCATGACTTAGGGAAGCTATTACAACCAATTTGTATGGAAGATAAAGTCATAATTAACTTGATATTAGCTGCACAGCATTAGATATTATGTCTAGTAAATACCACTAAGCTTCCTTAGGACTATGATGGTGCCTTTGGACTGGGCCCTGGTGAGGCCTCACCTCACCAACTGGCCTGTGGTCAGTTCTGGGCCCCTCACCACAAGAAGGACATCTAGGGGCTGGAGCGTGTCCAGAGGAGAGCCACCAAGCTGGGGAGGGGTCTGGAGAACAAGTCCTATGAGGAGAGCCTGAGGGAACTGGGCATGTTGAGTTTGGAGAAGAGGAGGCTGAGGGGAGACCTCCTTGCCCTCTACAGCTCCCTGAAAGGAGGGTGTCGAGAGGTGGGGGTTGGCCTCTTCTCCCAAGGGAATCATGACAGGGGCAGAGGGAATGGTCTGAAGTTGGGGCAGGGGAGGTTTAAGTTAGATCTTGGGAAGAATGACTTTCCTGAGAGGGTGGTCAGGCCCTGGAAGAGCCTGCCCAGGGAGGTGGTGGAGTCACCATCCCTGGAGGGATTTAAGACACGTGTAGACGTGGCACTTCAGGGCCTGCTCTAGTGCCTGAGACCGACTGTTTTGTTGGACTCGATGATCTCAGAGGTCCCTTCTACCCATGATGATTCTGTGATTCCTCAGAATTTGAAAGTCTTGAATGTTAACACACCTGATAGGCCATGAAGCTCAAGATCAAACATTTCTTCCTGCAGACGCTGTTACAAACCAGCCCCAGCATGCCCCTCTGGTTGAGAGAAATCAGCCAATCGCCACAAAGCAAATGCTTATTTCTCTTAAAAGCCAAAGGAAGAACTCCTTTGGTTTCCGATCCGATAATCCTGCAACAAAGCTTTTTTTTTTTTGTTTTTGTGGTTGTTTTTGTGGTGAACAGAACAAGTGAACAGGATGTGGCCAGAGAGGCGAGAGCCTGCAGCCTGTTTCAGAGCTGCATCCTAAAATGACAGGATGATGATGAGAACACTCCATTCATCATCAGTTACCGCGTCTTTTAGCAACGAATACAACTATCGTTACCCTTTATAAGTGACGGAAGTTTTTTACCTTGAAAGATATTCTTTGCCTTCTTGGTGCTCTCTTGCTGGAGAGCAGCCAACCCCAAAACCCACACGTCAGGAACCAGCACAAGGGTCCTGCATGTTAGTATTTTTGAACACCCATCTACATGAATAAAGATGCGACATATGGTGCACAGTTTAATTAGTTTATTTTTTAAAATCCTGTCAGAAATATAGCTATGCATTAATTACAAAATATATTAAATGAGGGCACAGGAGTACTTTCCTTCTGTTCAGATGCAAACCAGTACAAACCTTAACGCTGACCCCAGAATATTCTTCCGCATCCAGCATCAATATATCTGATGGGAAAGCATTTTTAAAGTAAGAAAAACTACCCCGATTTTATTTCATCAGCAAGTTCAATCCCCTGACAGCAACCGGGACCAGGCAGATCACGAGACCACTTAAAAAACAAGTCTTTACATCTCACATTATCTGAGCTCCCACATATACATCACAGACCAACATTTTTAGTAAAATAATTTTCCCTGCCCTGCAGGGGAAGACATTCAGAGGCAAAAAGAAAACACATTTGTAATATATTATAATTGGAAAATTTGTGCCATAGCAGCTTCGCAAACACACACAGCAGGAGTGGATGACTTAAAGCACATTCAAGACAACAGAAATTGGGAAGACAGAAGCAGACAAGCCACTTTCTAAAACACCTTGAGACCCAGGAATGCTGCAAAGCATCCGGAGTTACAGAACTAAAGAACCCCAGTCCTCAAGAAATTACACAGGGAACGGTTAAATCCCCGTATTTCTTCACATTTGTTTTAAAGAGAACTCTCAACACCGCATACCTTTCTCTCCCATTTTAGCAGTTATAGCAATTGTACCTCAATTCCACCAAGGTAAAACAATTCCTCAAAAGAAAAGATCAGGAAGGGGAAAGGAAAGGAGGCTTTTTCAGTGAAAATACATTTTCACATAGAAACGTAATCTCTTTGTGGTGACCTTAGAACAGTTGGACTAAAAGACACTAGTTGTGAAGACTGTACACTGAGAGGAGAACAATGTAGACTCGTAAATTCTTCCATGAGCCAAGGATTATGATCTTTTTGGCATGAGAAAGCTCTAGAACTGCAGCTAAAATGGGAAGCAGCCTGGGAGGTGGGGAAAAAAAAAAAAAAAAAAAAAAAAAGAGGAAAATGGAACATGTAGACGAACAAACATTTCATTAGTATTTATAATTTTTTTCGTGACAAGAAAGATTTAACTGATACTTAGCAGATTAGCTCTGAAAGTCTCTCCAGTGAAACTCTGTCATGACAGTAATTTAGCATCACTCAGGGTTCTACGTGGCAACATTGAAATACAAACCAGTAGAAGAGCATTCGTGTGGCTGTGGCCGATGCAGCATCGCACGCGCAGCAGCTTTCTATGCCCTATGGGCTTGTGCCCTCGGACAAGATCAACCTGAATCATTTAAACTCCTCAACCTGACACTGAACCCAGTCTCCTCCCAAGGCAGAAGTACCTCAGGTCCAGCAGATAAGGCTCAAAGCAAACATTCAGTTCGTAACACAAAGCTTCAAAAGAAAAGAAAGCATTAATGCACTTAGTGGGACTTGGGTATAAACTCACAGGGAAAGGAGATTTTTGTTCCTATCACTAGGGCTGAGAAAGGAACCGTGGCAGGAAGAAGGTCTCAACTCACAACTGTTTCTTCTGCCCCTTACCTCCAACCGCCTCAAAATAAGGAAAGGAGAACGGTAGCCTTTGAGCATCTTGGATAAACACCTGTAACTAAGAGAGGCTGGAAACGTGTGGAGAACTGGTGGGCAGTGTCGCTGCAGCCGGGGCGTCTGGGCACAGAGCTCAAAGCTCTGGGTTGAGAAGGGTTTAACTACGAGGAACGCTCCGAGAGAGGACACCCCAAAAGAGTTCAGCTGATAGGATGAGGCTATGAGTATAAAAACCATCCAAGAGCTTTGGAAATGACAGTTTAAAAGCATGGATCTTTTCCTTTTTTGAGCAATATACGCTGACCTGTCCTCTAAACACAGAGAATACACTAAATAAGTCAAGAAGCGATTGCCTTTAGCCAGGAAGTTCATGTTTCAGTGACAATGCTCCAGTGAACACAATCCTGCAACTAATAGGCTCTATCTGGAAAATAAATCTTACTCATCTGGGTATGAGGAACAAAGTGGTAGGAACTTTTAATTGCAGGCAGAGTATCCTCCCAAATCAATATATTTATATTACATAGAGCAGTCTTTCAGGAGCCTTGTATATATTCAACCTTGCTTTGATGAGGCCAAATAGCTGAATACTCTTCAGTATCTTTTAGGTTCCAGTTTCTCAAGTCTTTGGGTTGTTTCAGTAGCCGGGGGAAATAACGTACATATGCTTCTGTATGACTTACTCCTTTCTTCAGTTTCACACAGTAAACTTAACTTGTGGGGTGAACAAAACCTTTTTTCTTCCCTCCTTTTAAAGACAAGGTTCAGAACTTTGTCAGCACCACGAGAAGTTGGGATTTTTAGCACCAGAGAACTTGAGCTCCTCAGTTTTGGTCAGATTTACAGGGCACACAAACCGTCAGCAGAGAAGACAGTAACACCTGCAACATTAGGAAGCTCATGAATTCTTGACGCGGTGAATCTAGTGTTTGGAAAACGAGTAACTATGGAAAACAGATTTTTTTTTTCCTTAAGAGCCAACAGGATGGCAATTTTTCCTCACACTGTCTAATTAATGGGCTTTTCCTCCCCTCCAAAGCGTTGAGTGGCCCAGCTCCTGCTGTCGAATGGGACAGGACATGCCCGTGACAGCTGGATGTGGGTATGGCCAGGTGTGTGGCTGAGGATTCACAGAAGATGACGCAGGTCATACGTCACCCTGATGACCTCACACCAGGAGAGCACTGACACAGACGCAGGTCACAAGCTCAGCTTTGGTACTAATTCAGGTTTCAACAACAGCAGAACAAGTTCTGCATCACCCTGTCTCCTCAGTACGTATCTCTGTTCACACACCTACTCCCCACCCGAAAAGTGACCGGTGTGAGGAGAAGATCCCACCAGCACAAAGGTCTCTCACTCAAACGCTACACTCTTACCCGTCTGGTGATGGTGACTGACATTCCGGGGCCAGAGCACACACTTACAAAAAGATTTATCAAAATAAAGAGCATTAGGGAAGTACTTTCGGACCACAAAGTGAAGTCAGCTCAGTCATCTCTGCACCACTACCACGTGTCACTCACAAACAGCAGCATCAACTTCCTGAAGGCAACTCCGTGGAAGAGGAGGGTCAAAACCCACCTCAACCCAAGGGTGAGGGACGTAAAGGCTGACCCGGACTTTGGATCTCAAGAGCAGCACAGCCAATTCCAAATTCTAGATAAGTCAATATCGAAACTGTCTTAACTTTCCCAAGCTCTGTGAAAAACAAACAAACAAATAAAACTCGCCTCATCTTTATTAATTTAACTATCTCCCTGCTACAGTATTTATTCCAAGGCACTGAGGTGAGAAGATTCACAGGTCTTTTCTGACATGACTTAAGTTTTGCCAAGACGAGATGTACATGTAGATAGATTTGATAGATTTTCTCGTAGACAGTTAAGTTTTAGTTACCAGCACTTCATTTAGTTAGCTTGCTACGGAAGTAGCTTATTACTTTAATGGAGAACAGTATCAAATATCTGAACACAAACAAATACAGCAACAACAAAGTTCTGTTCGGGTGAAGATCAACTGTGTTGGCAACTATGATCTTTGCCCAACGCAGCCCACATGGACGTTGATGAAGCACATTTGTAACTGTGGGAGAAGAACATGACTGGTGGCTCCATTCCTCTGGTTAAGACTTAGGGGCTACATAGCTCCATCGGTACTGCGAGACTGAAATCCTTCTCTGCGAAGACTGTTCAAATCTAGACGAGTTAGAACTTCACAGCGCACCAGAAGGGTATCATCCTTCACAAAGGTTCTTTGTTTCAAGGTTTGCAGGTGCATGAAAGTCACGTAACCAAACCCTTTTGGATTGCGGTGAATTGTCGGTCTCTGGAAGGCCAGTAACTCTGGCTTGGCTTCCATGACTTCTTCGTGATTCTGCCTTTCAGGGCCTTCTGACTGATCCAAAATAGAAAGTCGTATGGTGCCTTGGAAAGGCCAAGGCAGATGGCTGTCGTATTCTCCTTGCATCGTGTGGACAAAGAGAGAGATAAAATTAGCGCAGCGCTGGGCGCTGGGTAACTGGATGTGCAGGCGCAGGCACAGCTTGTAGCCGGGCTTTCCGGTGTAGAAGCCAGGGCTGTGCATTACAACAGGTCTCTCCTCCTCCTGGGCTTTCTGAAGCCCACTGAAGTTCTCAATCTTCCAGATATAAATACCATTACACTGCTGAGCCTCCATTTCAGTAATCTTTGCCTCCAAACTTCGGATAGTACGCTTGAGCTCTGCCACATGAGTGTTCTGAGTCTCCATTTTGGCAATGAGTTCTCTGATTTGGTGATCCTGTCTGACCAGGCGGCCTTCCAACTGCTGAATAGTTTCTTTGAAGTTTTCGACTTCTGGATTACAATCATAGGCGGCGTGGGGCACGTGCGAGAAGAGGGCAGGCTCAAAGGGCAGGCCATTGATGAAGGGCACGGGGTTTGTAGCCGTAACGCTGATATTTTGAAAACTCTGAGCCATCATTCTCATGTGAACCTGAGTGAACTCCTGCATGTGTCGTGCCAGCTCGTTCCTTTGCATCTAGAATTGAAGAGATGCGGCGTTAGGAACATAACCAAAAATTCTCTGCAATCACAACTCAGATGTGGCACTGAAGAAAATCCAACAACAAGTTGCTTCTGTTATGGGAGAAAACCTGGAATGTGAGTCAGGGAGAGGTGACACGACAAAGCAGCACTTTCCCAATGGAGGGATCCAAATTTAAGATCACCATTGCAATAAAAAAAAAAAACAAGTTCCAACGCGTGTGGGTAAATACTGTTCAACTCAAAATAGTGACATGGTGAAAAAGTGTTACTGACAAACATACATTTAGCATTTTTTCTGTGTTCTAAATCAGCATTGTATTCCCTTCATTGATTTGCTAAAATGCTCCACAGTACAAAATACAAAGGTGTATGAAGACTGATATGGAAATGATGAAGGGAAAAGATCCATTTTTATAAAGAGGTATTAAACAGCTAGAAATAAGAGTATCCAGATGAAATAATTTTAGAAGTGAATAAAATTCAAAGCACCGCGAGGTTTTCTTCACTAAACAATAAGAGCCATGACTGTATTTGGTCACTATAGTTGACCAAATTTGTCAACAGCTCTTCCAGATTTGGTCAACTTTGGAAGAAATACTAGAAGCTACTTTATTGACATGAAAGCTGAGAAAACCCTCATGGATTAACAAAAGCAAGTTTATCAAGCAAATCACTCACAAAGTTTTTTTTTAAATTCAAAAAGAATTGCCTTTTGAAAGGCCATATATCAACATGCAGTATTTTAGAATTAAGATACCTCAAATAAAAAAAAACAAAAACCAAACACCACAAATCACTGGGGATTTGGGCTGGTGAGTGAGACAAGAACAGGAAAACACATTAAAAGACCCCTCCAAAAACATGCAGAAAGTCTGTAATTAATGATTCTGATAAAGGCTTACCTTTTCAGGACAGCCAAAGGCACTGTAAAAACATGGCACTGGGGCAGTAGGACAATCATTATCATAATGGTTAGGCATCTAAAACAGATCAGATTTGAAATTAATTTTTCCATCAAGAGTATTCTTTTATATCATCCTAAAACAGCTGGGTGGACTCTGTATAGGCACCTGAAGTCAGATCAGTTTATGCCTACATAATTTCTCAAAGAAATATGGAAATTTTGAACAAAACTATTAGCTGCTGATAAAAATCCTACATCCTCCTCATATGTACTTGAACAATTCATTGCCTTTGCTCTTACATTAGACAACAGAAAGACACAGACGTCATGTACCTGGACTCGTGAAAAGCATCTGACCCTGTCTCGGATGGCATCCTGGTCTCTAAGTTGGAAAGACATGGATGGATTTGACAGATAGACCAGATGGTAGATATGGAACTCGCTGGATGGTCTCACTCAAATGGTTGTGGTCACTGGCTCAATGTGCAAGTTGAAGCCAGTGGTGTTCCTCAGGGGTCAGGACTGGGACCAGTGCTGTTCAACATCTTTGTTGGAGACATGGACAGTGGGACCAAGTGTGCCCTCAGCAAGTTTGTCAACAACACCAAGCTGCGTGGTGCGGCCAACACGCTGGAGGGAAGGGATGCCATCCAGAGGGACCTGGACAGGCTGGAGAGGTGGGCCCATGTGAAACTCATGAAGTTCAACCAGACCAAGTAGAAGGTCCTGCGCCTGGGTTAGGGCAATCTCAGGCACAAATACAGGTTGGGCATAGAATAGCTTGAGAGCAGCCCTGAGGAGGAGGACTTGGGGGTGCTGATGGATGAGAAGCTCCACACGACCCGGCAGTGTGCACTGGCAGCCCAGAGAGACAACCCCATCCTGGGCTGCATCAAAAGAAGCCACGGCCAACAGGATGATTCTGCCCCTCTGCTCCGCTCTGGGGAGACCCCACCTGGAGCACTGTATCCTTGGAGTCCTCAGCGCAGGAAGGACGGGGACCTGTTGGAATGGGGCCAGAGAAGGGCCATGCAGATGCTCCGAGGGCTGCAGCATCTCTCCTACGAAGACAGCTCAAGAGCGTTGGGGTGTTCATACTGGAGAAGAGAAGGCTCCAGGGAGACCTTATAGCAGCCTTCCCATTCCTAAAGGGGCTCCAGGAAAGCTGGGGAGGGACACTTGATTAGGGAATGGAGCCATAGGATGAGGGGGAATGGTTTTAAACTGAAAGAGGGAAGATGCTACAAAAAAATTCATTTCTGTGAGGGTGGTGAGAGCCTGGCTCAGGTTGCCCTGAGAAGCTGTGGCTGCCCCATCCCTGGAGGGGTTCAAGACCAGGTTGGATGGGGATTTGAGCAGATGTCCCTGCCCAGGGCATGGGGGTTGGAACTCCATGATCTTTAAGGTCCTTTCCAACCCAACCCATTCTATGATGCTATGGTATCAGAAAGCATTCCAGTTTTCTTGCTAGAAGAAATGCCTTTTCTGTTTCTAGCCTATCCACAAGCTGGATCACATTCCCTTCTGAAGCACCACTTGCATATACTTGTTGTGCCTTTCTTCTTTATCCTCTTCCTCAAAAACCTTGGTTACTTCAATTTTCCTTATGGTCTGTGTTTTCCAGACCCAATTATCTCACTGCTCTGGATTCTCCCTGTTATCCCCACCTCAAAAGCTGGACAGCTTCAACTGAGGCCTTACGAACTTTAAACAGAACAATGGATAATTCTGGATTTCAAGGCAAAACATCTGTTTATACAACCCAGTGCATCTGTCATGTTTAAATCTCATGATGAAGCAGATCACAAGCTTAATATAGGTCAGCCATTCATTCTAAACCATTAACTAGTTTAGGATTCTCTGCTCCCTACTTTTGCAGTTCGTTATTCTACCTAAACAGATTTTCGTCTTCACTGTTAATATACTCAATCCTGGTTTTCAGAGTATTTCTCCAATTTGACAAGACCGTTCTTTATTTTAACCCAGGTCATTAACATAGTTGCCATTCCATTCAATCAGGGACTGTTTGAATTGCAAACATGCAAATTCAGTAAGTTATCATTTTCTTGTCAATGAACTGAGACACTATTGAATAGAAGAAATAATAATGGCTACTATGATAGAAGCAGAATTCCAGCCAGGATCTACAGCTTGATAGGGAATTATTTCTAGCTAATTGCCAACAGTGCCTTTGCAATTACAAATACTCTCCTTCTCTGCAAAAATCAAAGCCTTATATTCCAGTGTCAGCCATAACCACTGGCAGCTGCTTGGTATTCTCCAGCCTTCACTTGAGATGGAAAACATGCATCACAGGCCCCTATCAAGAAGCTGTTTACCAAAACAATGTGATTTCAACCAAAAATCTTGCAGAGGTTTACCAGACTACACCTGCAAGCTGGAGGCAGCATTTAAGAGTATCGCACCTGCACTGGATACAACATTCTCAGAGAGAGACAGGCAGGGTTTTCTTAGCTAGTAATCAAACTGTTTCCTCAAGTTTAATTTCAGATTAAAGCAGCAATGTAAATCCAAAACATCCCACCCAGACTAAACAGGGAGAAAGGCAGTCTCTTACCTGCTCTCTGATGAGCACCGTGTTGCAATATTCACAAAACACGTTGGCGAGTGGACAGGTTTGGTCATGAAGCTTAGTTACCAACCAGAGAAAAAGAAAGAAAAGAAAGAATCACTAAAGCTACACAATTTAAGTGAGTGCTAATCACCTCGGATAAGATGTTGCATTTTTATTTACATTTCAAGTGTTGCATTTAGCTGCATGCAACTGTGAAACAAAGACAATCCCCTTACCCTGGATAGTATGTCTTCTGTAATCACTGCTTTTTCCTGGACTCATACAAGAGATTCATAAAGTTGCAGATATTTTACTTTCTACAGCTTTTATGCTCCAAAGGAGTCTGAATTTATCCCAAAGTTTCTGAAATTCATGTTAAATTGCAGTAGACCTATATTCATTTTTTTTTCTATTATTGGACTATATGAGGTATTTTTGTTTGACAATTCACAATATTGATATCATAAAATTAAAGGCCTTGAGATAAAACACATCCATATACAAATGAAGAAATGGAAGCTCAAAAATCAAAGGACCATCTTCAGTATCACCCAAGTGAAAAATGCAGAGCCAGGAGAAGAATTCAGAAATAATTTTGGTCTTGTGCGTTAGCAACTATCCCCAAAAGATGCATCTCCTGACACATCCTTTCTGCTGGGCATAAAAACTGGCAATGAAAATACTGCTCGTGTCTGTCTTCAGTAGCAGATTCCGGCCTCTCCAATGATAAGGACAAAATCAATGGTTCCTACTCAAGCTTTTTCACACCACAGGGTTCCCAAGAATTGTATTTATGCACAACCCTCTCCCCAGCTTTCCCCTGTTCCAGACTAACGTCCTGAGTCTGCAGCCTCTCACCTGTGCAGCACAAACTGCTCTTCTACACCAAAACCTTTTTTTTTTTTTTTTCCTAACTGATGTTCCATTTACAAGCAAACCCACGTGAATGAAGGTTGAAGGACTAAGACTCCTGTTAAGTACCTCTTTATCTTCATAGGCCATAGATGTAGCACAGTTGGGACAGCAGACTTGTCGTCTCCGACACTCCTGCGTCATGTGCTCCTTCAGGTGGTTCTTCTGGAAGGCTCCTTGGCACTGCGGGCATTCCACAGGGGAAAAGTCACACTGCAACTGGTGGTCCTGGACAAGGAGAAAAGAGGGGTTGGATACTACAAACAGGTACTATTGCCTCACCTGGTTTCAAGACAAAGCCCAGTAAAGAGGAAGAAACTGCACTCTTTCCTTCATGCAAAGAAATCCTTATACACTTACACACTAACTTTACCAACAGCCCATTATTGCCCCGTTACTAAGATCAGGGCTCTGTGTATTCACGAGCTTTAAGAATGCTCTCAGGCAAAAAAAATAGATTTATGTTTATCCTTTTAATTTTGTATATTATTTTCCGAAACAATCATTCCAACTAAAGTATCTAGCTGCTCTGATGAGCTACTAAACTGCCTGTAGGGAACTTGTGTGAGATACAGGTACAGCTCATCTAAAGACAAACATGAATGACCCCAAAGAGAAAGCTGAATTAGTAGAATTTTCAGGCACTATGGAGTTCACTTGAGAATCAGATAATTACAACTAAAGACTCATCAAAAAACCTCACATCAAAAAACCTATAGTCTTGAATGAGCAACGCACTGAATCAGCGTAAGCAGGGATCAGGTGTGACCGTCTATGGTAAGTTATTTGGAATTTTTACTCGTCCATACAAACATGGTTCTGTATTTTGAAAACTAATTCTCACCTCTAAATGCCTCAGCTCCATCTTCATACTGCAGCCCTTGTTGGGACACTTAACCGTTAACGAAAGGATCTCCCGTTTAGCGAAGTTATCGGGAAAAAGTTGATTTTCGAGTAGAATTTCATTGTCTACTGGACATTTGTGACCTGCATCTCTACAATGTAGAAAAGAAAAGAAGAAGAGATTCCAGGTTTCCTTTGCCCTATTGGCCTTATTTCGTTTAAAATATTTTTACACCAGCAAGACAACTATACGTTAAGAAATGTCTGAAAACAATGGTATTTATGTGGCAATTACCAGACAGTATGCAATATACACCAGAGAAATTGTTAACACACAAATTTCACTAGAGGAAGCACAACTGGGATCCCAGCACTTCTCGAACTCAATAGTTTTTCTTTGGAAAAATGCCATAATAGATACTCTGGAAATAAATTTGAGGAATATGTAAAGAAACTTCAGAATGTCCTGCTTCTGTAAGTACCTCACATAGCTCAAACATCACAGAGTATTTCACATATTATTTCAAAACAATCCTTTAAAGATTCCTGGACCGTCTCTCATTCCTTTCTCACTTTATGAACAGCCAAGGTGATCACAGCTGAGAGAAAAAGCAAAACCTCATTTTCTTCCCAGATTCACTTCATCGATTTGGCACCACTTTTCCTACGGCCCATTTTGCTGCTTTTGTTGCGCAACCATTTGATCGGTTGGTCTCACCCTTCAGTTTGTACAGCAAAGAAGGGTGAAAAAACTCCACAGATACAACAATTACTAATAACTATGTGAATTACACTGGATTTGGAACTGGGTGTTGTAACGAAGCCACCTGAGCTGCCAACAGAGTGGATGACAGTGCTAACTGGCCGACGTTTGGAGTCTGAGGGTGGAACACGGCTGCATGGAACTTGCCCAAGAGAACTAACAGCCTGTTCCACTTCTCCAGGTTCTGTCTTGCTGCATTTAAGCACAAGAATCTTTTAAAACAGAGTAAAAAAGAGATCACCCCCACCAAAATAAGAATATGCAGTATCAGCTGATCTCTGAAAGCAGTAGGTGAACGTTATCTGTTCACAATGTAGGAATACAGTTGAAGAGGCACCAGAGAACAGAGCTTCTGAGCTGACGTGCTAATGGAAACACCAATAAAATGGAAAAATACATGGGGTGGAAAAAATGTCAGAGAGCACTTGTGGTCCAAAGATCAAAGGCCAGATCGTTGTCACTGCCTCTGACCGTGAGGGGAAGCAGAACCAAGTGGGATGCGGAGACCATGAGGGAATGTGAGTTCTTTGTTGGAAAAGGAAATAATTGCTCAGCAACTCCTCCCTCAGCAGTGCTGCCAGAGGAAGCGGGGTTAAAGCTGAGACTTCAGGAGGAGACAATGAACTTCCTTTCCTAGGTTTTGCTTGCAAGAGCTAGCTCGCTGAAAGTCTGAGAATCGTACTCCTGAACAAAGGGAATGAAGAGAGAACACCTCCAGCACCCGTGGTTCAGTCCCAGGAGAGGTGACCCCAAACTGACCAACAGGGCGTTCCATCCCATCTGCCCCACGCTCGGTGTAAAAGCTGGGGGATCAGAGGGTCAGCTCTTCTCTTCCTGCGATGGCCGACATCCGAGGAGGACCCTGTCTGTTCACCGGCCTGTGATCCCCATCCGTGTGTTCCTGACTCCAGTTAAAATAATGATTACCAGATCCCCAGTTTGAATAACCAGCAGACAAAAAGTAAAATAAGAATGAAAGAGCAATAACTTATTGTAGTATATTAAACAGACTTCAAACACCATTTACAAGTAGTGGGATTGTGTTTAAAAGGCTGCTTAGATGCATCCCCACACAAAGATGTTCCCACACATTTCCTATCATGGAATTAAGTTTATCCCCCCCAGTTCTACCTTACGTTACAGCAGAGGCTTTCCTATGCTGGAATTATTTATCATATCATTTATCATATTGTGCCACCCACAACCGTACCTGCGAAACAAAGCGCCATGAAGATTCCTCTAGTATCCCTTCAAATTAAACTATAGGTATGAAAAGGAAAGCCAGAATCCTTGTTGTTTGAAAAAGAAAGCCTGCTCTATGATTTTAGCAAGTGAGCAGTTTAACCTAGAAGCTGGAACAGCCGGCGCACAGCCGAACTGCAGCCACACCACCTGCCAACACCCAAAGCTGTCCTAACGCTGCTTTTCTGCTGAACAGAGCTTGTGATATCTGGTGAGCTCTACTACAAGCCCTAAGTGGGCTTTGACCCAAGATACAGGAGAAGAAAGAGCAGAGTGAAATTTAATTAGCTGACGCTAATTAAGAAGAACTTTGTTCTTCTAGAATTTCTAATCAAGTACTTTGTAACATCTGTAAGATTTTATTTGTAGTTATTTAGGTAGATAAGCTTCTTCATTATCATGACTCACACCACTCCAAAGCACTTCAGACAGCTTTATTGAAAAGCACACCAAGGCTTTCTAGGAGGCAAACATCTACTGTGATCAAATCCATCTGCCCTAATCGTGTCCCTCGCGCTGTAAGATCTAAGCCTCTGGTCTTTACAAGCTTTTAAAAAAAAAAAATCTTTCTAGTTGCAGCCACAACTTCAACACAGACAACTACAATTGTTTGTGTAAGAAGCAATTGCTCAAAAACTACTTGTCTATCCTTCATCATTTAAAATCCATAATCTCTGCTTTCACTTGAACTAGACAGGGGCAAATGAGGAATAAATTGAGGCAATTTTTTCCTGATCAAATAAAGGCTGTGATAGTCACTTAATGAAAAAAACAGTACTCAGAGAATGTAATAATCACTTTCCATTTTCATTGTAGTTCTGCAGAAGCTTCTCAATGACATCCATCACTGGGGCCATTACACACTCCAAATCAATACTATGCTGTAGACACCACCTACTCCAAATCAATCTCTTGATCCGTGGATCCCAATTAAGGTGGGATCAGGGCCTCGGGGCTCTGGCACTACAGGCTGTCTGCTCTGCCTTCAGAAGTGCTCCCTCAAACCACCCCTCCAGAGACAGACCTCAGTGAGGAACGAGGGAAAACATTTACCATCAGTGAAACAGCTGAAACATCACAGCGATGATGCTGAAAAACGCATCAGTATTGACTGAAACACTCGACGCTGTCTAGAGAAATGAAATAAAGGGTGTGAAAGAAGCAAAAGCTTTTGGTCATTGGAACTGGTTGCAGACCTTAAACTTTCAGCAGAGCAAAAGCTCTGCCAGGCCTGAGGTTTAAGAAGGAAGTTTCTCTACCTGCTACAAGATGTTCCATTCTGAGCATGGGTTTGCTGCGTTTCCTCACTCACTCCTGGGGGAAATTCTAACCCAGGACTGTAACTGTGCAGCTCCTCAGCAGAAGGATTAGAAAACAAGAACACCTGAGGCATTGAGACTGGAAATGAGACATCCATTTTTGATAATTTTAAGTGTAGTAATCTGCCCCTCAGTTTTCAACCTAGGAATTCTGATATCTTTGAAACCATGAGCGAGCAGACATTTCTAAAGCTCAGTGTACTTAAGCACTGACTAATTTACCTTCCAGATATATAGACATCATATTCCCACGAGAAGGTTTAAAGACTACTTTTCTTTCTTCTAAAAATACCCAAGTTAAAGAATAGTATAAAAACTGCTACTGCCAACAAATAGAGCAAACTCAAAGTCAGCAAGTAAGGGATTCCAAAATTTAATGGCCTTTATTAGTACAAACATCTAATTCAATTCTTACAAGCAGGCATGAAATTATGTAAATTACCCTCCTGAAAGAATTTAGGTTGGAATGTGCAAAGCAGAGGCCAGAAAGTGAAGCCAACTGCTTGTGCCCGGGGAACCGGATTAGAGCCAGAACTGACAGGTTCAGGTCTGGGCAAAAGCATCGCCTCCTTCCTCGTGCCTGGCTGATGGGAATCTGTGATGCAGCTGGGCAAGACCTGAGGAACATTTCCTGCAGAATTAGGAAGATATTGAACGAGGCAAGGGACTAAGGGAGCGGGGTGATCTCACGGCACAGGTAGTGAACTCAGAGCCCCTCGGCTTCCTCCGCAGACTCCACAGACAGAATTCCACCTTGCAGGAAGGGAGAGCAGTGGCATTCTGCGCTCGCTGGAGAAGGAACCCGCAGAGGTTTCTCAGAAATACTGACTGAATTAATGTTAACAAGAACTGTGCTGCAAACACACACAAACTTCTGGAAATTCTTCTGGAAGATAGCCTGCTCTTTTGCTGCCACAAGGAGGAAGCGCAAAATTAAGTTTGCCTTCTCATACTCAGCTCCAACCTTGATCTAAAAGGGGCGTCATGAAGAAATACAGCAGCATCAGATACAACAGTGACAGAAGCTACAGGGAAGCCCACAAAATACTGTATTCAAAGAGCATGGCTGCTGGCATACTATTCCTTTAGTGAGCTACAAATGATAAACCACAGAGAAAAAGAAACTGAATAAAACTAAGGATAAATGGTATGAAAAACCAATCAAGAACGTGCGGTCCATTCGCATGCAAAAAATTAATGCCTGAGAAAAACAAAGTTGTGCAGTAACACCGAAGACAATTTGATGATATTTACATAAAGATGTGCAAAGGAAGGCTTGGAAGTTAACTGATTCTCGTGGGCGGGTGACACCGAATGAAGTATTTAGGTTCCTACCAGAGTACTGTGACATTTGAGCCAAGTGAGCAACTGAGAAGAAAAAACCTGGCTTACGCCAGGAAGGAAAACCCCTACAGCATGACTCCTAGCCTTCAGCCTCCCCATGCTCACTGAGACGTGTGGGCTAATAGCCCGGTGGCTATTCCAGCTCTGAGGGAAGCACACTCTGACAGTGAACCTTCTGCCCTTCCTTGCCATTTCCAACATTCATTTTTATGAGCCCAGCCTGGTTTTGCCTCCGTATCTCCTTCCCACTCCCCTAAAGGACACCCAGTTTCTCTTCTCAATGCTTTGTTCAGGACTATTCCCTCATTACGTTCTCTTCCAGCTCAACAAAGTAGCAGCTGATTTCAAGTGAAAAACTGAAAGAATTGCTGTGTCTGCATGAAGAAACCGCGTTCTCTGTAGTTATCTAGAGAAGCAACCATGGGGAAAAGACAGGTTTCATGATCCTAGGCTGCAAATGGAATATATATGGAGGGTTTGGCTACTTTTTAAAAATTGTTATTTAATGTTTACGCAATGAAATTCTTAGATTCTTAACCTGGGTAAACTTGTATAAATGGCAAAATACCTAAAGCTCAGGCAACCTCCAGACTCGTGATATTTGGGCCATGCGTGGCATTTATAAGAAAAGATCTTTAATGAATTCTAATTTCCCAGAGCTCTATTAGCACTCACCAGTAACACCCCTCAAGCAGTTCTATTCGCCCTTCAGCTCCCCCGCTCTGCTACGTGACCTTAACAGCGACTCGCCTCAAGGTTTCCCTTTACCTTATGGATTTGAGGATGCAGCCTTTGCAGAAGCGGTGCCCGCAGGGGGTCTGCACCGCTTCCCGAAGAGCCATCAGGCAGATGGGACATTCGTACTTGCTCTCCAAGGGGGGGTCGAACTCCACGTCGTATCCCTGCGTCTCCTCCGAGACGGAAGCGGGGGGGTTCCCCGTGCCCCCGCCGAGGCCCGGGCCGTCCTCCTTGGCCGCGGCGCCGCAGGCACCGGCCATGGCCGCACAGCAGCTGCTCTCGGCGGCGCGGGCCCCGCAGCCGCTCTCGCTGTAGAGCAAGCTCATCGCGCCCGGGGCGGCCCACCTGGAACCGTGGCTGCAAGGGGACAAAAACACACGTGAGTTCCACCAAACAGTCCCCACACCTTCCTCTCCAGCCTAAAGCAAATTTGATTTCTAATTAGAAACACCGGAACGAGGGCGCAGATCTGGTTCTACCCCAAAGCACCGGTTTGGGTTTGTCCCAGAATGGATCGTATGGTCAATGGGAACAGGGTAAAGCTCTCCCTGGCAGAGAGGCACACGCTCTGCTGAAGCACCAGGCTGGACCCACCAGGACAAGCACAGGGATCAGAAGGAAGGGGACACCAAAGGAGGGCTTGAAAGAGAGGGCGACAGGAGCAAGAACCCAGGGAGGGAGGGAGGGAGGGCGGGCTTGTGCTGGGACTGAGTTTCCGAGAGCACGTGGATGAGACAAACAGGAGAAGACGATGAGGATGGTTAGGGAAAGATAAAGCAAGAAACTTCTCTGCTTCTCAGATCATCCCTGGACTCTTTGTAGAGTCCGGGGAACATTGCTGTCCCGGTTTCTGTTATCCATCTTTCTTACCTCTCCTGTGATCCTCAGGAGAGGAGTGCCCCCTGCCAGCCTAGGCCAAATGCAAACTCGCTGTTTTGCAATCTCTTCCTGATTTTTGTAGATTTCTGTAGAATCTCTCTACCTGATTTCTGTAAAAAGAAGAATACTCTTTCTCCTTGCCATGTTTACTGAAAATGCCCCTTTACCACTTTGGTATTATTTACTTCTAAAGCACTCAAATACAATTGGCATGAAAAATGCTGTGCAAAACAAGTCTAATTGGCTGACAATAGCTCAATTACAGATTTTCCTTGCAATGAATAAATGCTATTCACCATTTTCTGCATACGGCAGAAACTTACAGTATTGGTTTCAAATCAGTTTAGATGCGTGTCGGCAAATGAAACGCAAATCCAAACACCCAAACCAAGCAGCTGCTGTGCTGCAAATGAAATTCAGACACACAGCATTGCTGATAACATTTCAAAATTGCCAACAGGACTTTAAATGGAGCAAGACACTACCCACGAGATAAGGCAGTATCTCCACAGGGACCTCAAAAGCTACCTACAAACTACCAGGACTCTGAGTTCTTGCTCTGCTTTCTCCCTCCAAGTCTCTCCTAGAAATAGAAAGAGGTAGGTTCCTGGTGCAGGGTGCTCTGCCATATGATACGTGTCATATGAAACACACAAATTACCTGTTACCTTCCTCTTCCTCCACTACAGGCTACAGATGGACTTACCCATGCACGTAAGCTCCTCCAGGAAAAGCATTAAAGGACAGAATACTGTTTATTTGTAATTTTTTTCATTTTGATTCCAAGTATTGTATTCCAACTAGCGTCTTAAGTTCAGCCAACTCCAAGCCAAGAACCTAGTGATTAGGACACTTTTTAAGGGAAACAACAGGATCTTTTTGGTTTTTCCTTTCGAAAGGTTACAAACCAAAAAGATCCTCTTTCCCTTAAAAAGGGAAACAACCTTCCTTTGGAAAGGAAGGTGTAGAAGCACTTCTTTTATGAGTGTTTTTGACACCAGTCTAGTGCATATCTCTGTCTCAAGGGAGGAGAAGGGACAGGAGTGTGGGAACAGAAGATAAAAGTCACCTTTCCCTGCAGAGCAGAGAACAGCACAGCAAAGCCTCGAAGCCAGGTTGAACTCACAGGTATGAAATAAAAAACAAAAATAAGCTGGTATCCCCAAACAGATCACCAACGTTTCTAAGTTGAACGAGGGAACTTTAAGAAAAGGTCTAAAGAACAAATACAAGTCCCAGAAGTCCAAGAAGTTTTCTTCAACTTTTAAATGGTTACAACCATTTTCTCCGAATCCTGTTGCAGTTGGTTTTCTATGAACGAGGTTTCTTTGAAAGACAGAGGTTATCAGGTGCCAGGGCCAGCACGAGCCCAGGTTTCCTCCTCCTTTGCACCACGGCGCAGGCAAAGGTCTCTGGCAACATTCACCTCCTGCATTCACTGTGACACCGTGGCATCACTGAAGGCATATTAGGGATGCAAACTGAAGGGTTAATCAGGAGCTGAACTGTAAGGACTGGTGATCTACATCACTACTGCTCACTACTCCACTCCTTTCGCGTCCCTCCCTGCCCCTGGGGTCTGGAGTTACCTTGACCACAAGCTCACAAAACTGAACTTTATCAGTATTTGAACAAACCATCCATGGTCAGGAGGAGGCCAGACAGGTAGTTTTATTTGGGTACTTATTGTATGACAGCTGGAGACGACATCAACAGAAATACTAATCACACAAAACCTCAGCTAACTTTCACGGAGAGGTATTTTGAACATCTATAAAATCATAGGAACGCACTCCAGGATGAACAATTAGCAATACTGTTCGTGCTAACAGTGGATGAGTTGGGGTTTTTTCTGGTTTCCCAGACCAAAAGAAATAAAAGGCCAAACTAAACCAACCAAGCAAAGTTACCATATTTAGTTCAGTTACAGTTAGAATTAAACCAGAACTTTTATTTAAATCTGTAATATGTGACTTTCCCTTTCGTTGGGATAGGCAGAGGTATGACAGGTATCTGCTGAGGAGCGTTCCTGACATTGCCAAAATCCCATTAAGGTACAGGGTCTCAGAGCAGTTTGACAGTTCAGAGTTGGAGGGAACTGGTCAGCAAGGCTGACTTTATGCAGAAATAACTGTGGCAGAGCTGTCTGGTACTGCACCTGAGGGAGCAGGACTTGGGAGGTGATGGTCCTCTTGTACTGGGCACTGGTGAGGCCCTACCTCAAGGGCTGTGTCCAGATTCGGGCCCCTCAAAACAAAAAAGACATTGAGGGGCTGGAGCGGGTCCAGAGAAGAGCCACCAAGCTGGTGAGGGGTCTGGAGCACAAGTCTTGTGAGGAGAGGCTGAGGGAGCTGGGGGTGTTCAGCCTGGAGAAAAGGAGGCTGAGGGGAGACCTTCTCGCTCTCTCCAACTCCCTGAAAGGAGGGGGTAGCCGGGGGGGGGTCGGTCTCTTCTCCCAAGGAACAGGCCATG
>BJBW01004196.1:0-10445 GCA_004320125.1 Scolopax mira
GGTTCAGGTTAGACATTAGGAAATATTTCTTTACTGAAAGGGTTATCAGGCATTGGAATGGGCTGCCCAGGGAGGTGGTTGAGGCACCATCCCTGGAGGTATTCAAGAGAAGAGTTGACATGGTGCTTGGGGATATGGATTAGTTGGGTGGTGTTTTGTGTGGTGTGGATATGGTGGTGGTGTGTGTGTTTGGTTGTTTTTTGGTGGGTTTTGTGGGTTTTCTTTGTTTTGGGTTTTTTTTTTTTTGGACTAGATGATCTTAAAAGGTCCCTTCCAACCTAGGTGATTCTGCGATTCTGTGATTCTTTAAAAAACAATTATATTTGATTTGTAATAATTGCTGTAGCCTGGCAATATGTATAGTGGCAATAGATCAGACTGAATCTCATACAAAGACATCATCATCAGCTAATATGTGTGGGAGAAGTATGTAGACAACATTTGCAGCCCGTTTACTCAGTTATATAATGGCCTTGTAAATATTTTCGATTTATGGTTTCTATTTAATTTACTCTAAGTCACAATGTTTTAATGTAAATCCATGCCATAATATATAACAAACAGCTCAACCCTAAATCAAACCTCCTTGGTCTTTGTACTTTTCTTCTTTAATGAAATAATAAAAAAATGTCTATTACTTGCCCCTTAAAATGAAACAGGTACAGCACTGGGGTGTCGAGGGTCATTGTGGGCAGCCAGGCTGGGTGCTGAAGAGGACTAGCCACAAAACTAGTACAGCCCCTCAGCTTGACTGCGGTGCAAATGCATCCCAGGTGGTTTTACACATGCTGCCCAGGGTTGTTGTAGCTCTCTAATTAGCAGCATTCATCTTTTACATCATAAGCTGGAGTGCTGCTCAGCAATGTTTCCGGATTGCACACTTTCGTGTCGTGCTGCCCTGCGCTCGAACAGACAGACTGATCCATCTGATCAGATCTGTTGTCCCTGTAGTGAAATAGCACAATGGACACAATATGAAAGGCATATGGACAATTAGTTCCCTAATTTGCCAATGTAAGCAGCCCACGTCGTAATAGAATACATCATCTGGGCCCAATGGACCCAAGGCAGCTTTCATTTAGCCTGCTCAGGTACTGGTGGAATTTGAACTGGAGTGTGTGACCAACAGCCAAACCTGCCTGGGAAAGAGGGTAAAACCCTGGGCAATTTAGCCCACTTAGTGCTCTGTGCTACCACAGCTAGACCTGCAAGCTCCTGGTGGAATCAGCTGGGGTCCACCTCCACTGTTCTGCCTGCTGTACACCCTCAGGATGCACCCATGGTGTCCTTGGTGCTCCTGGTACTGACATCCATGGCAGGAAGATGAGGAACAGCTATGGTGCAGGTAAGCCACCTTGCTTCAACACCAATGGCCATAGCTCAGCCCAGCCCTCTACAACTACTCTTCAACTTTTCCCTGTGGTGCACCTCATTAGAAGCAGCACATTGCACCATGGTAATTACATCATACAGCGGACGTTAAGCCTCTGCTGGTTAACTGATTATCTGTGTGGATGCCTCTCTTTTTGCTGCAAGCAGAGCTGGGGACAGAGCTCCATGCACTCTGGTGAAAAAAGCACAGACCTTTGAACTCTGAACTCCAAATTCCCAATATTTCAGCCCAAGAGGCTGGTCCAAAAGACTGTTGGGTTAAGACCACGATGCAGAGGGAAAGTGCAATTGCTGAGCCTATTTCTGTGTTAATGGAGACAGACTGTACCCTATAGTTCTTCTCTGTACTGACTTTATCAGACAGAAATCTGATGGGTCCTGTATATTTGTGAGAGCCTTGTGTGCATTGTTCTGCTGTTTGGTTTTGATAAAATGTGGTATTGTACTTGATGTTCTTTAGCTACGTCAAACTTTGCTTCATGGCTAATGCATGGCATTAGTCCATACCACAAGTTGTGCAACACTTTGCAGAAAAAATATTGATGCTTCTTGGGGATTAAGAGTGTTATTTCAGCGTGGGTTTAATGAAAGAAGGGAAGGCAGAATTAGAGAAATAATTTCACTGCAAAATGTATTTTGGCAAGTTGATTATAAGGAAAAAGCCCCTCTTTCTTTAGCCATTGAAGCATTATGCATTCATCTGTTTCTAGAAGCAAACTTTTTCTCTATTTAACTTTTTAGTTTTAATTTCAAGCTGAAGGAAACAGTAATGACAAAAAAGCAAAATTTTTTGCCTGGAAGTCCTTTGGAAAGCTAACCAGGGCTAGGGGAGAAAGTGATAAGAAATTCTACAGTAGCCAGTCTCCCTCCCAGTGGGTATTTTCAGTAAAAATCTCAAGAACTTGAACAGCTCAAGCCAGCATGAACTGTGCAGTGTTTCATCTGAGCAAATTCCTACGATTCTGCTGGTGTGAATGGGGTGGTAGCGGAGGTGGATTTGGTCTGTTCTGCACAAAGCTGGCATTTGGACAAAATCGTTCTGGGAAGCTCTGATGGGGATTAAATGCTTATGGCCTCTGTGGGTCTATCTGAGCTGCTGAATTAAACAGTGAAGAGAAGAAACACTCCTTGATCTTTGATGCTGTTACACTCTCACAACATCCATGGCATGTTTTGCTACTTTCTCAAGCAGTTCCCAGCACATTTTAGGACTAGTTGCTCCCCACTAGCTACTTTTGTGGGGTGAGGGAGTCTGGTGGCCCCAGGGACCACAGGATTTAGTTTGCCTTCAGGGACATAGTGGCAGGGGCTGAAAACTGAGTTGTTCTTCACAGTCCTGGAGAAGCAGGAGTAACAAAACCATCTGGCACTTTGGCACCCCAGGCTGAAGGCTGCCACCTTAGCTAAGGCCTCTCTAGGCTGGCAGCACTGGGGCTTCAGCCTTTATAGGGTGAACGTGAGGGTCATTTCCCCTGCAAAATGAAAAGTTCCTTCCTGTCCCAGAGGTGCTGGATTTATTCTGCTCCTTGTATTTCCTAGGAAAGGATGCCCCTGCACTTTGCAGGGCAAGGACCACAGCAGAGGAAATGGCCCTTTTTACAAGAGAATTGCTGCCTCCATTGGTCTAGGTAGCAGCAAGATAATACTCTCACATTCACCCTTTGGACTCTGGTCCACGAGCTCTACACGTTCACATTGGGCTGATTGAACTGGTTAGCAGCAGGATGGGCTGCCACGTCTGCTGCCACCACTTATTGCCCTGCAATGGGAGGAGACAACAAGGCAGATTACCACCTTCTGATGCTTTCTAGGTCATAGGCTGATAAAGGGACAGATATTGCCTTGAAATGTGGCAGTGTGTGGCAGTCATTCATGAACCCTCAGCTGCAGCTAAATGATGTTTGAAATTTTATTTCCAGTATAAATTCTTTGAGAATGATTCTGCCTTTCGATTTATTATTTTTTTTTCACAGAATCCAGTCTCTACTGAGATTGGCAGTTGCTATTCTGATATTAGTGCTACTATTAACCACAACCGTTAACAGCAGTGAGTACCTACATGAACCAGACAATGAGTTTATTAGATGCCTCAAACAATTTTTATCATGCAGTGGAAATGCTTATGTCATGCAACCTAAATCTTAGACTCCAGCTAAAAACTGGGCCATCAGCTTTCTTCAAGAGTATTTCTAAATATCCTCAGAGCAGCTTTGGAGTCAGAGCATCACATGTCAGCCTAGAGTAGGGCTGTCCAAAACAAGCAGGTCAAAGACACGTATGCAACAATTTATTCCAGCGAGATCACTCCATCTCATTCTAAAACACATGAATACATATTAGAGGAATCTCTACTCACCAGTTTGCATGTGGTGGTTTTGCTTATTAAATTCCCAAATCATTTACATAACTGGTATCTACCTCTCTTGGGTTGACAATGCTGCAGTATGAAAACACTAAGGCTAATTGTTTTGCTGTTACAAAGGCCTCTTGAAACAAAGCAGGTTTGGAGGGTGATTCAGAGCAGGTGCTCAGTACATGGGAAGCTCAGTTGTCCAAGTAACAGATACCACAGGGGGTCACCAGCTCTGCTTTGGTTACATTAGTCTCTAAACTCTTTGAGCCTTCATAAATAGTCAGCTCAAGCAACTTCTATGAGTATCTTCCATAGCTAATGCTATGAGCATATCATTAATTTATGTTTTGCATAACTATGCATGTTAATTTAGTAAATTATTTTACTGACATTGTTTTACATCTGTTAGTATCTTTAGGACATAAAGTCCTGCATTTAAGTAGTGCAAATAAGTTGTGTTGAAAAGATGAAGGGAGAAAATCCTGCAAAGTTTGGTACAAATCTTTTCAGGTTATTCTTTTTTTTTTTTTTTTTTTCACCCAGGATGCTATAATCCATCCTATTGAATTTAAAAGAACAATATTGCTGTAGCAAAGCTTCATATTTTTAAGTTCTTCCAGAAAGCTTGGCCATGAATTTCTACAGAACTTCCAGGAGGAAAATAGGTTATATGCATTTTTATGACTATTTATTCCCAAGCTGTAGTAAGAGAAACCAATAAATTAGCCAGTGAAAGGAGAGAGAGGCGAACATCCCATTCCAAATTCCTTGCAAAATCCGACCTTTTACCTGTAACTGTTAATTGTTAGCAGAGAAAAGCAAGCAAAGCTTCAGTGGAGGAAGATATAGCCACAACTGAAGGGGCCACAGCAGTTTTAAAAGTAACTTCTATATTTATATGACATAAAAGATTTTCAAATTTAAGGTTTGATTTGTTCCAGGGACTTTGTAGTTACAACTGAATGGAACAAATCTAGAAATGTCAGAAACATTACTATAAATTATTCATAAAGTACAAGATGGAAAATCATTGTAGAAATCAATATGAAGGGGTTGTCTTCTTCAGTAAAATACGAGTAACATAGGACAAAGGAAAAACTATGATGTGCCAATTCCCAAACAGATCCTGCAGAAGTTTTGCCATGATCTTACCCTGAAAGAAAAGCTGGAATATCTGTGTCTAAGCTAGTCTGTGAAAGTTAGTTTTTTATTCAGATGGACATTCCAGAAAAATTACTTCTACATAATACCTGTAGTTCAACTACAAAAGCATTGGTAACTGTAGCAATATCCAATTACAATATTTGATAGTCTAGCAACATTATTTTATGGTAATTAACCTTTGCTAGCAATTCCTTGGTGTTCGTTTTATGTTTAATTTAAAGCAGACTCATAATAAAGCATGTTCATAATGGCATGACTTTTTATCTATCTCATCAAGGCAAAAAAAACCCTCAACAAGCTAAGGGAAATAGTCATACTTAGCAGCAGAGTGGGTAGGGGAAATCTGAAAAAAAAAAAGAAAACATTTAACAAAAACCCCAATTCATATGGAAATGAACACTTATCACTCTTTCTGCTGAGATGTCCAGATAAATATAGAAGAATTACTTTCCTCTTTTTTCATTAACAGATGATTTTGCAAAATTATATACGTTTGGTTCACTACTGAATTGTGAGCTGTATGTAGGGATTTCCTGGGTGCTGTGCAATGAGCTGGCAATTCATAGTGTTGCAGTGTTAACCCCCCCACGTATATATTCTTGCAGTTCAGTCAGCATTATTAGCCAACTGATGAAGTAAATGAGCTTCAATTACTGCATGTGAAGAGTTAACGAAGAGTGGTTAATACACTCTAGTCACCCTTAGTGTACTACTCAGTTATGTACCTCTGTAGAGGGGCTTTCAGCCCAATGACAGGACAGTTTTGTGGATCATTTCTCTTTTTAAAGGGCCTGATTATTCCTTAGTTGACAGAGTTATCTCCATAAAAATACATGGTAAGAATTTGTTAGAAATAATTAATTGTGTAGTGCTTTTGGAATATGCACTTATATTGCATACATCGGTGTATTTTCTAACTACCACTTAGGAAAGATATGTATGTACATGATGTGAATGGGTGTATTTATTCATGTTTTTAAGAAAGTTTTTAGAAAGGAATATATAAATATTTATACTAGTTTTAGGATCATCAGAAAGTTATGTTTCTTTATAAGTAACTTGTTTTATTTCTAGAGGTTATGAATAACATTTTATGTTTCTTAACTACTTAGGAATAATTCATGAATAGTCAGTCATGCAAAGCTATCACACTTGGTTAAATAGCTCAGTCCTGGTTTTACTGCTTCAGTCCTTTATATCATTTATTACGTTTACTGAGCTGATATGAATCAACCTAGAACACATGCTTTCCTATTTCTGCATGTATTCTGCAAAGTACTGATCGCACTTCTGGGTGAAGTGCAGAACACAGCGACTGTATCTTTTTCTTTGGCATGGCTATGGAAATCTTTCCCATAATTCTTAATCTTTTCATCTAGAAAGAACTGGGTTTTTCCTCTCCTGATCATTCTTAGACATATTTCACTGCATTGGTATTCTTGCTCAGTTGCCTTCTCATATAGATACACGCATTTTTGTTTTATGCCAAGCCCCTTGTAAGAATATGTCATCTATTCCAGCACCTTCACTACTGGAACAAACTTCCTTGGATATGCAGCCCAAAATACACTAGTGGGTTCTTCTCCCCTCCTTGCAATTGAATCTTCACTCCTTTGTGCCTAAAAAGCTTTAACTCCGCATCTGCCCAACACAGGCAGCCTCTAGCTGACAGCAAGATACTTTAAGAAAGCAATTCACTAAGAAGGGGTTTGATAGCTGAAAACATAAACAACACTACTGTCATAATAAATGCCTGGAAAAGCCACTTGGCAACCCAACCTACTCAGACTGGTAGTTGTAATGAAAAGGTGATGATGGGTTAAAGTCATAACAACTAGAAAAGCCAGTCAATGGCTGCCAAAGACACTCTCAGGCTAATGAGAATGTCACTTTCCATTTATTTTATCATAATCTCTCTGTCACAGTGGACAGGCAGATTTGCTATAATGGCTAGTGTCTGCAGATTAGTGATTAATTCTCTGAAATGAAAGGAGTGGATCTTTGCACCAAAAGTTCTAACAGGCTCTAACAATTGCCTTGCAAATCTTCAAAGAAGAACCAAAAAAGCCGAAGAAGATAAACTAGACAGATTACTTCAGTATGATAATTTAGTAAGATCTATTACTTAAATTCTCTCCTCCTTTTTTGAATATGTTTTAACATTTGTTCAAGGACTGCAGCTTATTATGTATGTATACATCAGTATAAACAAATGACTGTGGCTGAGAAGATGAAGAGAGGTGTCCTATATTTCTGATTCTCTAACAGGCTTGTGACCAAGGACACGGTAATTCATGTTTCTGTGTTTTGGAGAAAGTATGCGTGAGGATTTAGACAAGCTTTTCTCTCACTTCTTTCCCGTCCCCTTGAGCTTTCATCCTGTTTCCAAAATTTTCCCTTGCAACCTCGAGCTCATGAGTAATATGGCACCACCTGTAAATACCTCCTCTGAAAATAACTGCTAAGAGATAGCTGCATAATGTCAAACACATCAACAAGTCATTAGCACTCTAAGCTTCTGATGCCTCATCTGACATCAGTGTGCCTGCAATCAGACTGGCAGAGGCTGCTGTTCTGGCTGGTCTTGCTTTTTTGAATTCCTCTTTGCATGTTCACTATCAACCGTACAAAACTGATACGCCTTTTTGATGAAACAAAGGAAATATTATTGGACAAGCTGCTGATAACAATATGTTGTTATTTGCATTTCTAAATGCTGGCTTGTGAATAAGCGCTGTAAGACTGGGAATGGGTGGGTTTCTGTTAGAATGACTCAGACTGTAGCTTTGCCTAGTATGGGAGCTTCAGTGAATAATAATCACCGAGTATCCTCCCTTTGCATGTAAACATACAGGTTGGACCCACTCTTTCCAGGCCAGGGAAATATTCACCACTCAGTATCAATAGGAAAAAGCAAGCTTTTGCTCTAAAGTGAATTTTTCTTGGTATTCTGTTAAAACATCAATAATTTTTGTCACAGAAAGTTCCATGAAATTTTCAGAGGTTTTTAACCAGGTTTGGATTTTTTTGATACCCCGAGTTATTAAGACTTATGTCCCTACCTGAGTCTGCTTCTTTGATTTTTCATCTTTTCCAGGCCTCAGCTATCACTTCTGTCCCAATCTGAATATATTACCCCTTTAATTGGGGTCTAGTTCCAATGTTTTCCCTTTTTTTCTCTTCCCTAGCTACCTACTTCACTTCCTTTTATAGCACTGCCCCTCCGCCTTTTTAGTGATGAATAGGAATGTTCCCTACAACTCCTCTTCTCCTGTTCCAATATTTGATCTGGTTCACTAAAAAGTTGATAAAGCTGCTCTCTTGCACATTATACTGCTATACCACTGCTAACAGCACAGGGCAGTTAAATAAGCACTGCTGGTTATTTAGTCCCTACAAACTGAAGTATGCATTTTGGAGTCAGCCTGGATAAAACAGTTCCAGGCATCCACCCTTTGATGGATACTAGGTAAAAATCAAAACGCCCCAAACACTTTATGACCTGTAGACCTGTTCCTTGTATAGCAGGTGTTTCCGACACTGGAACTTCAGGTGCTTTTTGCACCTCTCCAGGCTTTGGAGATGGTCCAAAGCTGCTCTTGGAAGACCCTAGTGAGACATAGGTGTATTTTACATGCAATGAGCCATTGTGACAGTTGTCACCGTCTCTCTAAACTGCGTCATTTTCCTGAAAAAATGGCTCCTTCCTTCCAAGTGCTCTGATGGATGAACACCTATCTCAAGACATTGAAGTTCTCCTCCCACAGAAGAAATTTATTTGGAAAATGTTAGGCAGTGAGGCATGAGAAAACACTCTCCTGTCCTGCAGTTAGTTGAGGAGCAGGTGCTTCTTGTGCCATGGCTGAGCACAGACTGTGGAACGCAAGTTCCATGGCCCCATCATGCCCACATCACTCTCAGGTCGTGGGACTGGGACGTGGGGGCAGCATGTAGCTGGGTTTCACCCTGGTGTGAATTTGTATGAGTGTAGCAGTGTCTTTAATCAGATTCAAGGGCTCAGAAGCTCACTGACTCCCAGTTTGTACACGCATGCTCTACTTCCAACAAAGCTGTCCAAGTAGAGATGTTGTTAAAGAATCCTGTTTGTGCTCTTGGTGATGAATACCAAGCCATGGAGGTGACCTACCTGGGACATTTTAAGAAGCACAAGAAGCAAGAGAGAAAAAGATAAATAAAGAATGGGTGTAAAGCAGTTGTGTGCAAATTCTCATCAGTGGCTGGACCTTCCTCCCTGTGTTTGTAGTTCATGCGACACCCAGATTTTTCCACTGTCATGCTCACAGCAAGAGTATCAGTGTAAAAATGGGGCCTGGGTCGATGTTTTGAGTGCTGCATAGTAGACACATCTGTGAGGAATCTGCAGGAGATGGTTACAGCCCTTGGTCTAATGAAGTTAATCATCTTCTCGTGGGCTGTTCAACAGTTATCTTTCAAAATTGCCAGGGTAGTTTGGAAAAGTCACTGTATGAGCACTTTTACAGACAACCCTCCAAAGAAGTGAGAGTACTAGGCAGTTGATGCACATCTCTGTTTAGTAGTTCTGTTTTTAGAAGAGAGTTGAGAGAGAGCTGCTGTGCAGGAGTGGTTGAGAAGCAGGTGATAGCTCTAACCAGGAGTGAGTGCTCCAGTGCCATGTGTGCTAAATGCTAAAGGGTATTGAGAGCCCAGTACTCCTGAACTCTCTCTGCTGTGATCCCAAGGAGGCCATTTTCATGGTGCCCTGCAGGTCTCCCTCTGCTAGGGCTGTGGGAACATCTGGAAAGCTGAATTTTCAGAGCTCTGCGGAGGGCAATCCTAAAGGCAGCAGCATAGGTGCACCCATTATGTTCCCTGGTAATCTTCTGGAGAATAGGGTGTGAATGCTTTGGCCTGGTCTGCAGGAACGATGGAATAGGAGAGGATGCCCTCTATTGACTTCCTAAAGAGAAAACGGGGAATGTTTTTGATCTTGTATAAGACCTATGATGACAAAGAATTCAGGTCCTCAGTCTTTACTTTTTCTGGCTGACTGAACACAATTATTGTCTTTATTGCCCGCAGTATGTTAAAGCATTCCAACGTAACAGGAGCCTTATGAAATATTTGGCTTGGTATGGTCAAGAATTTTTGTTGAAGAATTCTGCTGTACTAGAGGGTTTGCATAAAAGAAAGTACATATCTATACTAGATCTTTTTAAATAAAAAAAAACCCTTTTTATAATACAAAGGCTACATTTTCATACAAATCTGCCTAGTCATACTATGACTGTTTCCTTGCCATGGGAATACTTAAAATTCAGGTTTAAAAAATACAATAACTGGATTTATTCCCTGCACCCACTTAGTGCAGGGACCTTGCTTAGCTTTTTGGGACCGGAGCAGTCCTCACCGTCAGTACAGACTGGGTGATGAGGTATTAGAAAGCAGCCCTGAGGAAAGGGACTGATGGACGAGAAGCTGGACATGAGCAGGCAGTGGGCACTTGCAGCCCAGAAGGACAATCGCATCCTGGGCTGCATCAAAAGAAGTGTTGCCA
>BJBW01004196.1:10874-29355 GCA_004320125.1 Scolopax mira
TGTGACTGCAGGGGGGTCAGACTAGATGACCTTTGAAGGCCCCTTCCGGCCCAAATGATTCTATGATTCTATGACATCTTCGAAATTTCTTTATTTTTTCCAGCTGACTTAGGTGTAAATTTATATCAGATATTTTATAAGGATGGTGTTATGCATGCAGTGTTTTCTGAATGGAGAAGATGAGTGACTTGCAAGGAGCACAGGAATGGTGGATATAAAAGCTTGACAATCACTAGGTTTCCATTCAAAGAAACCCTGATCCATTCACCCTTTCCCTTTACTATGCCCTAACCTTTTCATGAATCCCCTCATTCCGCAGAGACAATCTTGTTAGCTCCCCAAAAATGATTTTTAAAGCACTGCCTACTACTAGCTCTAAAAGGGCCTCGTCTGTGAGATTTTTCATGTTGACACATACCGGTGAACTATCATTCTAGGATTATGATCAGAGTTTTGCTATTTGGTATGCATTCTCTTGGGAAGAGAGCACTTTGGCAGAAGGACTTTTATTTTTTTGTGTATGTGCTTTTATTACTGAAAATCTGTCAATGCTAAATAAAAATTTCCAGATCATCTAAAGTCCAAAAACTCTGGTGGTTTCACCATCATTCTTCCTCACTTTGTTTAGCCTCAGTCTGAGATGGAATAGTAGGAGAACGCAGAAAGAAAATTATGCTCTTTGTGCTCAGCAAAGGAGCCACCACCCTATACCTTGAATGCCTCTTACTTGTTCCCATAACACATGAAAATGGCCAAAGATATTGTAAACATAAATATTTTACCTCATACCAAATCTTCATCCTCCTTTTTTGTTTCACTCCTTGTGTCTTCATAGCCTGCATAGCCTGTGTCTACATAGCCTGCAAGATCTTCAGGTGAGGACTATTCTCCTGCTCTGGGGGTTATACCCAGCCCAGCATGGCCCTCAGCCCATAGGCAAAATGAGCAGCTGGGAGTATTGGAGATTGGAGACTTGAGAAAGGATGCAAAAAGGGAAGGGACACAGAGAAGGACAGAGGCAATAAATTGAAAATTGTAGGGAAAAGAGAGAGAGAGACATTGGGCTACCAATTCAACCAGGTTATTCTCTATCTCAATACTGCTCCCAAAAGCTGAGAAGCAGAGGCATCATGTTTGCAAGGGGTGACCAGAAAAGAGGGAAGTAAACGAAGAGAGAAACAGAACAAAGAAAAGTGTGTTGGAATTGCGGCAGACAAAAAACAGGTATGTGTCACAAGATATACGAGAATTTTATCTTTGCTGTCTCTTGCCAAATGACCGTTTGAAATCATCAGAGGGCATTAATTAGATTAGCAACAAGAATTCAGCGGGTGAAAAAGAGGGGGAATCTGTTTGTATTTTGCACGTCAGCACATATGACTTCTGTGATAATTCAAGGCATCTATTTTGAGAGTCCAGGGTGTTCCTTCAAGCTGACAGAAAAGTGCCCTGGGTGGAAACAGATGTACTTAAATAGGACACCAATCTGTATTTTACTACTTACAGATCTCAATTAGAAGAGGGTTAAAAATGTGCTGTGCCCTGTATGAATAGCGTGCCATGCCTGCAGAACCTCCCCTCCAGGAGGTTTAAGTGAGGAGTGAAACATGGGGAGGTTCCTCTATTTATTTGGTGTTTGGTGTGCTCAAGGAAGACTGTCAATTATCTAAGTTAGTCAGTTAGTCCTACACTTCGTACACTTGGTTCTTTTTTTGTTTTGTTTTGTTTTTGTAGGGGCTGACTCTTTGTTACGTACACAAATCCGTTAAAAAACTAAGGCCCTACCTTGGTGGTACTACTATAATACAAATTTTTTCATTACTATCTTTTTGTGTACAAGTTATTTTTACATACAGATAGTGTTGCTGAAAAATTGAATGAGTTCATACACTACCAGAGGAGAACAAAGCCTCTGCTGATGAGTTTGAATGATTAGGTCTCTTCAGGACATGTGTTGCACGAGCTTATGACTACATTATATGGTCTTACTGGTCTTTCTGTCTGCCCTTGTGGACATTCCTTCAGCAATTATGCTGCCTGATTACCTGCTATGGAAGAGTGTCCCTTAGAGATGTGCCTTGCCATTCAACAGAGGATTGTTTCAATGCTGTAAGCTTGCCAGATACTGCAAAACAAAACTATAACCTCTGCTGTTCTTGTCGTTGGGCTTATCAGAAGTTCAGAAATCAGAAAGTCCCTGAATTACCAGCACAGAATCAGGTTAGATTCTTTTAATAAGGAGCTTTTGTTTTTACTTTTTATTTCCTTTGGTCCTTTGAATCTTAGGAAAGTAATTATTTTTGCATTATACTGATTATTTAATTACCAATTCTTCACAACTGCTGTCTATATTGTGAGTATCTTGACTTGCTTAAATTTGGGGGTCTTTGCTATTTCCTACACAGGGTAACTTTAATATCAGTTTTAATCTTTAGCATTTTATGCTGTCAGATCTATAGTTCCCTTTTTTGGTTGAAGCTCCTTTCACTATTTCAGCAAAGTGGTGCACTCTGCCAATGTAAAATAATATAGGAAATAAAATTTTGGCAGCTAAGAAAAATAAATCTCTCTGTATTATTTATATAATACTCCACTTTTTCAGGAGGCACTTCACATACCAATTAGTCTTCCAAATACTTCTGTTTAAAAAAAAAAGTTATTTCCTACTGTTCTTGCTCTGGATATAATGATGGAGCAATATATCTACTCCAAGCAGCAGCAATGATGCTGCTTACACTAGATAGTTTATATTCTAAACCTGAATGACAGTGGGTCACAGGAGAAGAAAATTACAAGACACCATCAGTGTAAACATTATTTTCTTCAGTAGGCTTTGCAGCTAAGGAAGATAAATGAAACTTTTGTGAATGAATGAATTTTTTTGATTTATGCTTTTTCTTCATGCTGTATCTGAAAAAAAAGCAGAATAGATAAGACGAGCTTATCACCTTTCCAAGGGAATCAACACTCAGGAATGGCTAGCTCCTACGTTTAAGCAAGTTATTCCTTGTCTACTGTTGAAACATCACAGAAAGATTGAAAGGAATAGGTCTGTGCAGGTACAACTGGGAACAGACTTTGCCTGTAAAACCTTGATGTCTGGTGAGGGTATACAGAAGGACAAAGACCTGTGTTGTATTTGCATAACTGACAGTTGGAGAAAACAATGCTTTCAATTGCAAACAAAAAAGTGCACAAGAATCACTGAGAGTGATTCCTTTAATCCTACACTTTCGGTCACATGATGGGACAAGACCACACTTTGAGGCAATCTGATTTTCTTCCCATAGATTTAGGATTCTGCTGCAATTCCCTAATGGCTGTGGAATGTTGGTAATAACAAACAGGGCATTATCACTCCATCTGGATTGTACAGTACTAGAATAGTTTGCATTTCTTTAGTCTCATTTCCATGGGGAATTTAAAGAGTTAATTGGTTTAACCCCTAAGTATGTACATCTTGCATAAAAATCTTGATTCTCATGTGCGGAGCATACTCTGAAGAAATTCATAGTAGAAATTAATGGTGTAACACAGAACAAGTTTTCCCAGGCTTCCAAAATATATTATATTTTTAAGAAATACTTAAGAATTTGTATGAGTGCTGAGAACATACATAATCTCTTATTCCTGAAACCTGTTTTGTGAATACTCTTGTGGTTAGCATGGTTATTTGAGTGGTCAGCTCATAGTTGTACCATTCCTTCTAGGGTCTACTTCTGTAGCACACAGAATTCACATACTTCTTAGCTGATGGTTTTGACTACACTATGAGGCAGCAAACAGTCTGAACCAAGGCTTATTTGAATCATGTCAAACTTCTAATGTTATAAAATTCACATGGATTATTTCTAAATACTACTTTATTTTGAGTAAAATATAGTAGGATCTCAGAATTAAGATTTAAGAAAGATGTTTGCTTTTCCACTCTGACTAGTGGGATTTACGACTTAAGTGTGTCATGCTGACTACTTTTAAATACTTTATTATTTATATTTCCTCTTTTTTTCCCACTGATAATGGAGAAATATATGTAGTACACTAGGAAGGTCTTAATGGTGATTACCAGAAAGCAGCAGAGAAAAAAATGAATAAATCAAAGACAAAAGGACCGTGTGTGTGGCTTGAACTCTCTGTGAAATGCTTTTACCACATTAAGGTGCAAGGTATGAAAAGCAAAATTACAGTCTCTCCCTTTGGATGTATGTGTGGAAACAACTATATACATTGTGTTTAGGAGGAAAAGTTCATAATTACATGGGTATTCTGTGTCCCAGTAGCGCAGTTACCAGTACTTCCAATAGCTCATTATATCCTAAAAGTGAAAAATCAGACTCACAAAGAAGTAGCTTTTTGTCTGAATTAGCAGGTAAGAGCTCCAGATCCTGTAGGTGCCTATATTTTTTGAATCCTCCTCTCCTCTCCTTGTTATTCTGAAAGCTATGTACTGAAATGATCAGTTAATTTCTCTCAGTCTGTGAGCCATCTGAAGACTGCTACTGACCTTGACTAGACTGGAATGATCATGTAGCCATTTAGCTGTGGGAGATAACATTAGGTCAAGTGCTTGGCCATATTTGATCAGTTTCCAGGCTAGCGTGTGTAGGCACGATGAACCTATCACAGCTGTGGTTTAATTGGTATAAACAATTAAGTAATTATAAATCAATGAGATCTGTAACTCTGGTATTATAATAATTACATTTTAAAAGGCACTACTTAGTTACAACTCGGGGATTATTTACAGGCAATAATTAAGGTCAAACTGACTTCCTCCTGTTACACAGAATATTTGTATGAGCAGTATGTCAAACAATAATTAATTTAAGGCAAATCTAATTGCCTAGTGTACTGAAGTGTGTCATTATCCTAGAGAATATTTTCTTGTGTCTATCACTAATTGTATTTTAAAGAGAAAATATGTCATTTTTTAAATATGCTGATTGTCTTAATATGTTACTTTTCACGTAGAACAGTATCATTTCCTTCAATTTGTTTTTTTTTTTTTTAATTTACTCAGCCCACTGGAAAGGGAATAAAGTAACAGGAAAAAGAGTATGGCACATTCCATGTATGAAGCAATCTTGTGAAGAAAGACTAGATGAGAAAAATTACTGCAATCATTTTACAGGATTATTCTCCACAGTATATTTCCCAGTGCTTTGTCTGGTCTAGTTTGCAAAGATGCAAATTATGTCGTTTTTATTGCTTCCCTTAGGGGAGATTATTCCAGTCTAATAACACTCAGTTAGGAAATTTTACTGATGTTCAAACTGTTTTTCTTTACCTGACTTTACCCCATTTCTCTTAGTTGCAAACTCCTGCAGGCAATTCAGAATAGCTCCTCTCCTTCCTGGGTGTTCTGAGCCAAGCAATACACAAGTATTTCATTTAATCTTTCATCAAAGTCTATCTAAATGATGGACGTTTGGGCCTTGAGAGTATCCAAGTTTGAACATAGCCTATGAATACTGCCCCGTGTCCACATGTATGTCTGTGCATTGGACACACACATTGTTTAGTCATATGCAGAGACATATACTCATTAAATGCTTACGCCAGACTATGCCCCCTTGGTACCCTCTGATGAAGCATCCTCTTGTTAATGGATTTCTTTTCCAGTTAGAAGAAAAGTCTAGTAGCCTTGAGGAAATGTGAATTCGTAGGGTTAGCATAGAGGGATCAGACCAGGACATCTCTAGTCTGATCCCCACCACAGAAAAGGGTGAACTATGGATGCAGACCATGTCATACAGGGCTTTGCCTAGTTGGGTCTCAAAAGCCCTCAAGGGCACATGTTGCCCAACCTTTCTTGGTGACCTGTTTGAACACTCCATCTTCTCATTGAAATAGTTTTTCTTTTACACCCAGTCAGAAAGTAATCTTGTACTTGGTAGTCTTCCGGGATTCATTATACATTTGACATACACATTTCAGCAGAAACAGTAGCTGCAAAAGGTGGCAGCATGAAAAATGTCTCATGAGCTTTTATAAAGGCAGCACAGGCTTCTCCAGTTTTGGGCCACAAGAACGTTGTCAAGCTTCCTTCCCTCTCTGCATTTTGCTTTCCTGTCCACTGTTAATTTGTTTAAATGATAAACCTGAAATTCTTGAGAAGGCATGCTTAAAACTGGCTTGTATTAAACACTTTTGAATTTAGTCATATGAGAGCCATTTCATAAAATGGTGGAAAGTTACTGCTGTTTGATGAAATGCCTAATATTACATGACCATGGGTAGTCCCTCTGTGCAGATTTTCTGCATTATCTGTATGAAAAAAGCAGAATCTTCCACAGGAAATACTCTTCCTCCTGGTCATGATGCCTCCATCAGTTCACCTCAGTGACATCTCCTAAGGGGATTATTTTTTAGACCCTGGCCGTACAACTAACTCTGTTGCCATAATTCATTCCTGCTCAGTGCTTCTGTTTTTCTCTGCCTTCCTCACCTACGTCTCAGCAGTGCAAAACTTCTCCTCTTTTTCATCTCCGTTGGCACTTGATAATTCAGCCACCTACTGGTGCCCCTCCCTGAAACATATCAATATATCTCATAGTCTGACAGACTTGATGACTACCTTGGAATTGCACTCTTCCCAGCTGGACTTGTCACTGATAAAGAGATAATATCAATCCTTTTCACAACAGCAAGTGTATTGCTGTTGTAGAAACAGTATTGCTGTAAATAGAAACATCTAGTTAATTATTTTATTTTTTTTTAGCTAACAAGGTCTAGTTCTTGCAGTTCTTTGAAGACTACTGACCTTTCTTGCTCTCCTCTATGTCACTTACAGGTGCAATATTTGTTGAAATGGAGTTTCCCATCCTAGGTTCAGTATAGCAGCTCAAGTCTTACTAATGCTGAAAACTGATATTTCATGTCTGTCAGACTATGGTCTGCTTTACACATCCAAGGTTTAGCCTCTCTCATGCTTTTGTTCTGGCAAACCACAAAAATGTTTACTCAAGTGCAGCCCATGCTCAGGTAGATCCCCTGCCTCCATGTACTCAAAACCAAACTTTCTGGACAGTCATTCCCCATTCTATTTTTGTACAAATGAACACATCTGTGTAAGTGTAGCATCTTCCACTTGACACTGCTATTAAATTGTATTCTAGTTGTCTTCCAGTTTCTTGAATTTTCTTATTGATAAATACAACAATCAGCACTGGTTTCTGAAGCTGTTCTCTGTATTTTATTCAGAAGGGTTTAGAAAAATGTAGTTGCACTACTCCAAATAAAACCCAGAACACTTTGATTAACACATCAGAATGTAACTGTGTTTTGTAAAAGTCACAGTATTTGTTGTGGGGAACATAGTCATTAGTTTAGGAAGAGATATATGTGAAAAGGGAATGAAATAGAATGCCTGCTATATAAATAGATGCAATGGGAAAACAATATGTCCTTATGATATAAAGTTTCCAAAAACCAATGATGAAGTATTTCAAAGGCTGCCTAGGAAGCCATTTCAAAAATAACAAAATGAAAGATATGTTCCAAAGTGATTGCATTCGTTTTTCATTTAACAAAAAATTGGGTCTACAATAACATTATTTTGAAGATATTTACAGACATATATAAAACCCAAAATAATAACTGAGGTATCCTGTAATATCATTTAGCAGAAATACTTCAAAGAGGACAAGCTTTTCAAAAAGCTTGGCTTCTTTTTAAGAACTGAAACAACTAGCAGCATTCTTAGGGATTTCTAGCATGCATGGCTTTGAGCACGCCTGAAAATTTGCCTATAGAGCTGGATGCTGAGCACTTAAAAAATTATCCTTAAGCTCTTTGTAAAATCTGGCTACATTTTAGACAAACACCTGTTCTGTGATCTCTTGCTCTGCTCTTTGATATACCAAAGTTTCATGTTGTGCTTGTTGACAGATATTTATCAGTTTTTAGCTGGCTTAAAAAAATATAAGAGCAGAAAGGGAATCTTGGATTTTGTAGAGATGCAGCTAAATTTTATCTTTAGAGGAAAAGTCAAACAGCTAGCCAAGCAATCAATCAAATTTCTCAGTCCCCTGAGAGAATCTGAAGCATACAGCATACCTGGAGCAGGCCTGGAGAGTCTCACACTCCAATCATCAAGGCTTCATGGTTTTACTAAGATTACTGATGAATGTTTGCACATTTTTTTCCACTATCAAATGGGGAGAAAATACAGCAACCTTTTATGTTGACTCAGGGAACAGCAATTAGCTGTTTTGGAAAGTACATTACAGGTAAGTACCATAACTAATCCCATTGCAGAATAAATCGTTACTAATAAAAGAAATAATAAGAGTATGTGTACTTGGATCTATCCAATATTTTAGAAAGAGCTGGTTTTTAAATATCACAGAAAATTGCTATATTAAGTATAGTGTAGCTCATTTACTAACATTTCTGGCTTGCATTGATGTTTTTATTGTATACATTTTGACACAATACATCATTCTTATTTTCAGTCCTGCTAGTGCTAATGTTATTCTGGGAGTTCTTTCTCAGTCTCCCACCCTCTGAAGAGCATCTAAAGTGAACATACAGAATACACTTTCTTGGAAAACTACTTGTGTATTTAACTGGCAATTAAAATCTTGTAGTGGCTTTCCTGCATTTCTGAACATATAAAAGCCAAAATGCAATCTGACACAAATCCAGATTGGATCAGCAGGAATACCTTGGCTGGGTTGAAAGTGTTCTAGATGAAACTATAAGGCTACCTGTTGAATTATACCCCCAGCTGTTACATGGGCAGTAGCCAGACTGCCAAGGTGAACGCTGCTGCATCCTTTTTCATCCATGTATATAAAAATGACCCAGTTTTTTGAACATAGGCTTCTCTTGCTGCACTCATGGATTTACAAAATTAGTAATTATTTACAGCACTAGGTGGTTAACTTGCTTTTGTATCAACTACAAGTCCTATCTTGATTAATCAGTATTTAATTCTGCATTCCAAATCTCTATTGACCTTTAAAAATATTTTTTGCTATCTATCAGAATATTGCAGATGGTAAGAATTATTTTACATCTTATTTGGAAGATTAATTCTTTGGTTTTCAACTTGGTGGGAAGGATAGAATTGCTCAATGCATTTCTCAAAATTACATGAAAGTAGTTTCTGAGCAATAGAAAAAAGAAGTAGCAGGACTGTGCCATGGGTGCAGTAATCTGGGCATTGATGCTTCTTTTTAGAAGTTATGTGTTTATTTATTCCCCACAGCCTCTTAATCCAAAGATTTTCCATAGATGCTTAGGTAAAGATATGATTGTATAATAGATACGGTTTAGGATGAGTTTTAATCTTTACTGAATCTTCTCATTAAATAGTGGAAGATATGTAACTGATGGAAGAGATATAGGAGAGAAAGAGCAGCTTATATTTTGACTGATTCTATGATATTGTAATTATGTTTCTAAACCTGTGCCAGGTGCTTTAACAACTCTAGCAAGGTTTCATTTTATGTGGATGTAAATAAATAAAGATTGTGGTTAATTTTCCTGTTTCCTGAAATAAGATTTTATAGGTGTTAGTGAAAATGTAATTGAGGCCTAGAGAAAATAGGAGATGATTATTGGAACTCTACAACTAAAGTATTGGGGTGTTTAAGAGGTTGACTGGTTTGCTAGGGAGGAGATGATTTAGTAGGCTATTTATAGTCCATCAAAAGGTCTGTATTTGTCTTTTAATAAGGACATGAAAGCCAGGAAATGACCAAATACAGTCAGATAATGATTGGAGATAGCATGGGTGCACACTGTACAGGTAAATCATTAATCAGTTGGAAAATGTGTGACAAATTGATGACAGACACTAAGGAGTAGGAACTGTACAGCAAAATGTAAAAATAACAGATTAGATATAAATTAGGGTGGTAGGGGAAGGAGATGGATACTAGTGGATGAACAGTCAAACCTGGAATAGCATCCAGGGACCCCGGGGAATCAGTGGGAGTGGGGCATGGAATGGGGGGAGAGGTTTTGCATCTGACAATGGCATGTGAATCAATTCTAGGAAAGCTTAATTATTATATTCTTAAGGGTTTAATTTGATTTAAATTTGGACGTTTATTTTAGTGAAATATAAATCAGATAACATTAATAATAATATGGTATTATCAGTTCCCAAATAACTGTATTTAACACAGACTGCAGTTGTCTCCACTGAAAAAGTGAAAGTGAGAAAGAAAAAGTCTTGTTCAACCCACAATAAAAAAGATTTGAGATATTTTTGTGCAATGCAGCCATATTTTCTATTTCACAAAATATTTTTTGTATTTCTTGGTTTAAAAAGTCCTGTAAAGCCATACAAGATTATAATGAACCTCATAATTCCCCTTAAAGTCTCTATGATGATAGTTATCGAGCAATTTGCATTTCAACATACAGTTATACTTTCTGGACTCAAGCTTTATTGGAGCACAATCAACTTCAGGATAAACAACAAAGAGAGGATGTAATTATATGTACTCACAGGAGATGAAAATTGAAACTGTTTTCCAGTTTAGAGATGTTAAACAGGCTTGAGTCAATTAGCGTTCACCATAGGTTATAGCCATTAATTTATTAAAGTGAGGAGTGGTCACCTAGTGCAGCTTCTTAAGCACTTGAGGTTTTTTTGGTGATACATAGAAGCCTTCAGTCTTTTCTCCACTGCAGTATCTGGCAGCAGAAACTTGTCCGTGACAACATCCATAAAGCTGTTGCCTTCTCCTCCTCTAAATCCCTTCTCAAAGCCTTTTTCTGCTGTGATGGTCGCAAGTAGTGAGCTATAGTGAAGCCTGTTTGCTTTACAGTTATTTAGTCTCTCCAGTACAATCCCACCTTGTGGTTTATCAACCTATGGTGAATCTATGGTTTCATCAGACTCTTTTATCCCCACCGATAACACTATTATATCTGTGATGCAGGAACTCTTTCTTATTATTGTTTGCAAAACGTCTAATTAAATTCAATCCTTTCATTTGGGATTGCTATGTGCAACTACAATCTAAATAGTAAATAATAACTCTGTAAGATTAGCATTATCTCCAACCCAAAAATCTGAAAATAAAATTTCAGTAGTAGGTGATTTGTGGTGCACTGGGAGGAACTAAGCAGTGGAGAAGGCACTGGGGTGCCACGACAGAATCTCTTCATCAGATGAATCCCGCCAGCAACAGGGAGAACTATGCATGTATTAGTCTGCACAACTTGCTCTCAGAACACCATCCAGACTAGGAAGTTAGAACAAGAGATATTTCCATTGTAAGATGTTTTTAGCAAAAATTAAAAAATCAATTTAGCAAATTAATTTATCCGTACTTAGGTCTAATTTATTGGTTGTTACTAACATCTGGTTGACCACTAGCGCAGAAAAGGCTTTCCACATAAATAGTTTTTAGAAATAAAATGTAACCTAGGAGTCCCCATGTTTGAACCACAGTAATGTATCTGGTCCTGCAATGAAAAGTGTTTCATCACAGAATTGAGAAGATCCTGTTAAGCCTTACAGGAGAGGTTACAGGTGAAAGTCCTGGCTTATAACCTCAGTGTGACTTGGCTTTTACTGTGTCACCTTGTTTGTCATGTCGAAAATTCAGTCAAAACTAGCAATAAAAATGAATAGACAGTGCATTGCTATGCCAGGACAAGAATACTGTATCTTTTGAGACCACTCTATAAGTGGTCATACCTGTTCCAAAATGAGTACATTCTTTGAAAAGCATTAAAGGAAACTGACCTTACCTTAGTGCCTAATCATAATAAATAGCAGGCTGGGTTAATTATTACTTGGTAGCTCTTTTTAAACTTTGTACTAGAATTCATTTGCAGTATATTCTTTCATGCAGAACATAAAGATGTAATTGTGTGCAGAGTGGGCGTGTCATTTACCTAGGTCAAGTATGGAATAATTTGTTTATATTCTTGCCCTGTATGAAAAAAACGCGTATGCTGCACATGAACATCCTGATTTATAGGCCTGTTTCTATTAGTTGTTAGCACAAATTGAGGGCAGTCAGTTTCTTAATGCTTGGGGATCAGTTTTCTCCCTAGCCTAATATAATGGAGCAAGATATAAAGGTGTTTGCACAGTGCAGCAGTAATTTAACAAAACCTTCCAGACCCAGTCTAGGTCTTCATCTTTCCTCACTCCAAACATCAGTATTCCTAAATTAGCTGGCCTGATTAATCCATCTTGTGGTCTTATATGACTTGTCAAAAAGTCAGGGCACAGGCTTTACTTTCAGGCTGTTGATTAGCCATCCCCAGGGATAAAGAAAGTAATTTGTACTGAACCTTTTGTACTCAGTTGACCGAAGGGTACTTTGCCTTCAAGAAAACTTTACAGAGAGTACCTCACTGGATCACTTTTTTGAACCAAAACACATATGTAGCTTTTGTATGGGCTTGACATATATAGTTGTTGCACCATGGCATTTGTGTGAATTAACAGAGGCACTGGACATGTGAGATACACTGGAGATATGAGATACATAAAAGTAGAAGTCCCTGTGGGCAAATAAAAGTAGAAGTCACTTGTAGAAGGCCAATGTAATTATTACAAAATAATGCAGTGTCCTGAGAAAGGGGGAATGCTAGCTAATCCTCAACTGTTTTGCTTATTCTTCTGTAAAATAGGATTCTTCTTTTTATTTAATTGCCACCACCCCCAAAAAAACCCAACCAACTCCAATGCTCGCTCCCCCCCCCCAAAAAGAAACCCAAACCAAAACCAACCAACAAACCAACCCCAACAACCCTCTAAAATGTTCTGAACCTGTTTTCCTTGGATTGTCATCAGGTTTCTCTCAAAACCAACAGGATCCTGTTGAGATTGAGATAATTAAATGTCAAAAATGTAGCTAATTCCCAGTCAGACATGAAAGATTTTCCAGCAGATTGCTTCTCACAGATACTGCCCTTTCTCCCGAAGCTGGTTCTTTTCTCTGTTCTCTCTTCCTATAGCTCTCACAGATTTTTTGAGCTGGAAGACCCTGGCCATTCCCTACCTCAAGAACTGCTTCAAACTGTTACCATCTCCCTGTTTTTATTCTGGATTTTTTAGAATAGCATGAAGATCACAGTGCATGAGGGAAGATGAATGAGCTGAGTCAACATCAACACAAAGATTAGGAATGAAAGTCAAAATCAGTCACTTCAATCATTGCTGGCTGATGTTCATTCATAGCATCTGTGCCAGTGCAGGTGAACAAGAGAAAACCAACAAAATCCTAAACTCCATAGAACTGGTAACTTCGTAAATTCCCACAGAGAGAGAAAAGGAAGAAAAGTAATTACCTTTGATTCAGGAATGGTGTGCTACCTGCACCACATGCACAGAAACAAACTATAAAAGTCATCTCTGACCATCCTGTGGGAGACTGAAGCCACACTTTTCAAAGCTGCTAATCAGCCACTTTAAATATTGCTAAACTTGGTACCCTCAAGGCAACTTTCTTTATTAATAACACTTCTCTTCAAGTATTGTGGATTCACAGGCACCCACTCTGCTCTTTGGGGATCTCTACACTGTGGAGTTCTCATCTCAGAATGGTCCAGGACATGTGACCATAAAGAAATGCAAACAATTGCAGAAGAAAGAATCTTGTTCTTCCAGCATGAGGAAAATGGATGGTCTGCCACAGGGTACTCATTGTTTTTTGACGCAGCCACTGTTTTTTTCTGTTATCAGCCATGTTTAGAAAGTAAATGTTTTTCTAAGCTCTGCTATTTTTCTGCCCTTTAGATACTCTTGTTGTAAGCCCTTTGTCCCACTTTTTTTTTCCCAAAGCTTTCTTTTTTTGTGTGTGTCTTAATATCCCCTTGATATCTTTAAGTCTTTGTCATGTTTGACTTTTTCAACAGGTCTGCTTTTCCCTTTTTCCTTTCCTTTATTCTCCTGCATATTCCTCCCCTTTTCCTCAGTACTCTATTTATTTATTAACTGCACTTAAACAGTCTTAATTGAGCATGAGATCTTTTATGCTGGTCACAAAGCATAGCAGAAAGGAATTTTACCTTCCTCTCACAGATAAGGAAAATGTCAGTGTCTTGACCTAACCCATATAAGAAAGCCAGATGTTTTCAGGCTTAAGACCTATTTAGAATAGAATGAAATATCTCAATAGGAAGAGACTTACAATGATAGAGTCATAGAATCATAGAACCGTCTAGGTTGGAAGGGACCTTAAAGATCATCTAGTCCAACCATCAAACTGCCTAACCACTTTAGTGCTGAACAGAAGTTAAGACAATTATTTAAGGACATTGTCCAAATGCCTCTCAAACACTGACAGGCGTGGGGCATTGACCACATATCTAGGAAACCTATTCTAGTGCTTGACAGATCTCTCTGTAAAGAAATGCTTCCTAATGTTGTCAGGTTTTATCTTCTTTATCTAACACAACTTTAAACCATTTCCACAAGTCCTATCACTGAATCCCAGGGAGAGGAGATCAGCACCTCCCTCTGCGTTTCCCCTCCTCAGGAAGCTGCAGAGAGCAATGAGTTTGCTCCTTAGCCGCCTTTCCTCGAAACTAAACAAAGTTAAAGTCCTTAGCTGCTCCTCATAGGACATTGCTTCCAGCCCCTTCACCACCATTGTTGCCCTCCTCTACATATATTCAAGTACCTTAACATCCTTCTTAAATTATGGAGTCCAGAAATGCACACAGTACTCAAGGGGAAGCTGCATCAATGCTATATACAGTGGGACAATCATGTCTTTTGACCAGCTGCTTATACTGTGCTTGATGCCCCTCACAATGTGGTTTGCTCTCTTGGCTGTCAACACACACTGCTAATCCATCTAGAGTCTATTGTTGACCATCACCCTCAGATCCCTTTCTGCAGGGCTGCTCTCCAGCCATTCCTCTCCCAGTTTATATTTGTGCCTGGAATTACTCCATCCCAGCTGTAGAATCCAGCATTTGGACTAGCTAAACTTCATGCCAGTTACCCAGTGCTCTACATCCCTCTGCAAGACCTGTTGGCCCTCAAGAGAGCCAACAGCAAGTCCCAGTCTGGTATCATCAGCAAAATTGATAATGGTGCATGCAACTCCCACATCTAGAACATTGTTAATTGAACAAAACCAACCCTAGAATTGAACCCTAAAGGAACACTGCTGGTGACCAGTCATCAGCCAGACATAGCCCCATTTACTACAACCTCTTGAGCTCTGCTATTCAGTCAGTTCTTTACCCTGCACACCATGAACCTACTCACCTCACAGCTGGACAACTTGTCCAGAAAGATGCTGTGAGAGACAGTATCATAAGCCTTACAAAAATCCAGAAAACCTGGAGTTTTCATGAGTCCCACTGATATGAGGCTGTCAGTCATATCTTTCTTTTTTTATTTTTTTTTTTGACATATACTTTCCCTCTGTGTGCTCTGTCTTTTCTCTTTTCTTTGTACTTTTCCAGAAAGTACAGTCTATTCTTTATGGTTACTAACCCTTGGCCACTTTGCTGAGTAGATATCTTTCCACCCAAATCAGTGGCAATGATCTCAGGTTACAGGATGTTTCATCAACTACAGAACACCTGTATTGCATAACTCAAGTAAGTTGAACTGTACACCCATCTTGAAATAACATTAGGCACACAAGCTAATTGCATAGTTACTGTGGAAAAAAGAATGAATTATTTGGTGGTAACTATTCAGTGACTCTATCAGCAATGTCAGTAACTTGCTTGTTTAACTTCAGATAACACTTTCAGTGCTTGCTATTTTTCAGTAATCATGTAATTGACTCATGTGCAGACAAAATGACCTTTTGGAAAAATGTTTGCACATAAAATCCCAAGCTAACACGGTGAGAAGAGGTTACTCCTACTACCTCCATATACATTACTGACAACAGTTACCATACCTTATGCAAAAATAAATGGGGAAAAATAAAGTGCCTTTATTGAATTCCACCATGTTCTGCTGCAGGGTGAAAGGTGCTCGATTGGAGAAGAAGGAAGAAAAGAGGTACTTGATTGACATGTATAAATGAAGATCGATTAGTCCTTTTGGTTTTGTGCTCCCCTGTAGTAAATGATCTGGGTGAGGGAAGGATATTTGAGTTATATGCTAAAAGATGTGCTTAACTCTATCTTATTTACAGAGCAAAAGCTCTACTGTCCTGTCACTTTGAGTTATTACCACCTCTAACTCCCCAGGCCAAAACTTCTAATTCTAAAAGCAAGACAGAATCAGTTTCTGCTAATGGGAGTAGAAATTAAATAATCAATGCATCTAATAATTAGATTCTAAGTTTTTAACATGGAAATTAATGTTTGGTTGATAAAAGATAAAATTGTACTTTAAATTTTCTAAAAATTAAGAAAAGAAACTTTTCTCTTTTTTGCCAATTTTCTTGAAAGAAGTTTCAAATCAATAGGTTTTCCCAAAGGATTTTAGCATCCAAGCTTGCAGGTGGATAGAATGGATCATGGTCAATGTATATAAGGATCAAAATAAAGCATGGCCTGAATAAGAGGCTGTTTATTCAAGTTCTAAAGTGGATATTCCAATTCCAAGATAAAAACCTATCTGTGTTGTCACTTTAGACCAGAAAGTTCCACCAGTTACAATGATGCTGTTGAATGGGCACAACAAACTCCATTCCTTTGACACAACACACTCAAAGAGACTTTTTCTGCTTTTGTGTCAGCTGAGTTTAATCACTTTCTAATCAGAACGATGTAGTATTTAATGCAGTGACAATACCATATTCACAAAGGCACAATGTATCTGTGGTATTGTATAACCTTGAAATTGCATTTACTCATTTGTGTGCACGTCAGCATTTGAACTGGGCCTGTTACTATTTTTCCTGGATGTCTGGAAGATTGGGATATGGTATCTTGAGTGCTAATGAAATATAGATATCTTGCAGAAATTGTTTCTACTGGAAGTTCACAGCAGCTTTTGTTCTGTCTGTGTTTTGTTAAGGTGCTTCATTATTAATGGAAATTCTAAGGGAGTTATCCCATATTAACGCATAACAAGAGATTTCAATCTATTATTGAGTCATAATAGCTACTGGCATGGTGCTTGGAGAGCAACCTTTGGACATGTTACTGCAGCAACACCCACTCTTCTAGGGAAAAGGATTATCGATGCAAATTACAAGGGTGTGTTTATTAAAGGTTACTAATTTGAAAAATGAAAAATTTGCTGAGATGAATGATTGGTAAAAGCATCTGTCATCCATTTCAGAACGAAAAGAAGATTATAAGAATTATGGAAAGCAAAAGAGTTGTTTGAGTTTTTTTTTAAAAAGGGTAACCTGGAACCTGTAATTGCTCATTTCCTTAGGCTTGTTCTAAAGGTTTGTTTAAACTTCAGTTACAAGCATGAAGAACTATTCTCAAGCACCATAAGTATTTCTGTTAGAGGTATCTAATCCATAGGTTTTTCCCCTGTGAACTAAATTTCTTCTAGAAATGTGTACAGTCACTAAAAGACTCAAGTAATCAAGCATCCACATCCACCCTAAGCCTTTTCAGGAACCAGTCTTGATATATCTTTGCAGGGTATGAGCATATCTGGGTCAGGCTCTGAATAAAATATTTCTCACAACTAAGTGACATAGAGAAACAGCTTTTTATATCCCATGTTATATAAATCACACTTATTAAAAAATCTCCAATACACTTTAATTTTTTCTACAGTTGCAAAGTCTTCATATCTGCATCTTCCATGACAAAGGCTTTGCTGAGTGAAAGAAGGTTAACTTCCTTCTGCTGACTCACCTTTCTCTAGTTCAAGCTAAAAAAAAAAAGTGGGACACAGTTTGAAGTTATCTATCTATAAATTAAATGCAGATTAGAATTCAAGAGTCCCCTTTCCCATGTAAATGATTTATTTGCTCCTTGATTCATGGGTACCCAATGCTACCTCTTTCTGAGCTAGTGAATAGTTTCACAGCATCTTCAGCAAGAAGGAATGAGAGTACTCCCTCCAAATGTAAAATAACTGAAGTTTTAACTCTCTTCATGGAGATGGAAGAAACTTTGTTTCACCTCCTCACTACAAAAAGGTACCAAGTTTTCATCACTCTGAATGAGGCTATTTGCTGCCTGGGTATAATTTAAGGAGTTGGTACTTTCTTCTCCTCAGGAATAAATTCATAATCACTTTTTTTTCAAAGACAGTGCTTAGGAATCTATCTTCAGGAATGGATTCTGGGCTGAGATTTCTCAAACAGGAGGAGGCTCCTCTCTGCTGTATTCAGCTTGACATCAGAGATGGGTTAAAATGAAATATCTACTGTTATTCATGCTTATTCTACTTCACATTGTCAAGGTTTAGCCTGAATTGGCCTATGACAGCAACAGATGCTCTACTACCGCTTTCTCACTCCAGAAGGAAAAAGGGGACAGATAAAAAGACTTACAAGTTTAGAAGGAACTAAACTACTTTAATGAAATATTAATATTAAAATATAAAGGAAATAATGAAATAGATACAGTATATACAAAACCGTATCAAGCTTCCAGGATGACAGTC
>BJBW01004197.1:1746-13653 GCA_004320125.1 Scolopax mira
AAGTTCTTTGCAATGAGGGTGGTGGAGCACTGGAAGAGGTTGCCCAGGGAGGTGGTTGAGGCCCCTTCCCTGGAGACATTCAAGGGGAGGCTGGACAAAACCTCGTTGGGGGTGTCCCTGCTGACTGCAGGGGGGTTGGACTAGATGGCCTTTGGAGGTCCCTTCCAGCCCAGATGATTCTATGATTCTCTTTCCAAAGGTTTTCTCCTTCTCTCTTCTGAGGACTTCCACTCAGTCAGCAGCATTTTCTAGCTAAGCCCATGCCATAAAATAAACATTCAGCATTCCCACGGACTCCAAACAAGATTCCACCCTGCCTTTTCAAGCTGATCACCACCTCTGCAGACTCAGCAATTTCTTCAGGACTTGAGGCTAAACCAGGTGAAGAAATTCCTTTTCACCTTGCTCTTTAATTGCGGACAAAAGGGAACCTCTTCAGGAAACTCCCTGCACTTGGGTTTTTCCTGGCAGAGTTTTTAAGACTGCAGATTAGGGCTGCTAGCACCAATGGATTCTTCTGGAGTGATCCTAGAAGGCGCCTCTGAATTCTGCCTTGTTAAATGAGAGAATTGTGTTGTTCCACTCGGGACAGGAGACCCAACCTGGTAGCATCCAGCCAAGAACCATATAACCATGAAGTCAGGAGCTCCAGGGACTTCATCCCAATCTTAACATCGGGGAGGGGGGGAAACTGCCTCTTTGCTGGCAGAAGAGTGGAACAACTTGGGTGGAGTGTCATACCATTCCCAGGGGATTTAAGGATGGTGGATGCTCACCAAGCTCTAGGAACCACACTGTGCCTTGCTACTTCTGGATGGAGGGAGACTACATTTAAACCTGAACTAATAAAGGATTGAAGCTCTCCTCTTTCAGTGAAAAATTGCAGCAGGGCTCTGGGCTAAGCTCCTAGATACAGAATCACAGAGTGGTTGGGGTTAGAAGGGACCTCTGGAGATCATCTCCTCCAACCCCCTGCCACAGCAGGGTCACCCACAGCAGGTCCCACAGGAACACGTCTAGGCAGATTTTGAATGTCTCCAGATATGGAGACTCTACCACCTCCCCTGGGCAGCCTCTTCCAGGGCCCTGCCACCCTCACAGCAAAGAAGTTCCTCCTCATATTCAGATGGAATTTCTTATGTTCCAGTTTGTGCCTGTTCCCTCTTGTCCTGTCCCTGGGCACCACTGAAAAAAGGCTGGCCCCGTCCTCCTGGCTACCACCCTTGAAGTATTTATAAGCATTGATCAGATCCCCCTTCAACCTTCTCTTCTCCAGACTAAAAAGACCCAAGTCCCTCAGCCTTTCCTCATAAGAAAAAAGATTCTTGAATTCTCCTTACCCAAGCTCTTGAAGGGCTTCTCAGTGCAAACGTGATGTCTCCAAAGTTTCTCTTCTGTAGCTCTTCAACTGAATCTGAAGTTGGAGCAGCTCCAACAGGGTAGGGGATCTACTTCTGCCCTGAGCAGGACCTGTGTTGGGAGAAGTAGCAGTTATTCAGACTTAAGATCTATGTGGACAAACCCATGTCTGAAGAGGTGATATGAGCAGGACCACCAAACATTACCTGGGTGTAAGTATCATATCATTTCTGAGTTCCTCAGTACGTCACATCTCTGGGATTCCTATGAAAATATCCTGCTTCACACTTGTCCCAGTGCTCGAAGGAGCACTCAAAATCCAAAAGGCAAATAAAAAGAGCTCAATGCTTCTTTGGTTTTTAGAAAGAAACAAACCAAGGATTTCTCAACGTTTCTGGGGTTTTTCTCCCTCTGGTACAATCTCCATTACCTATCTCTGGCCTTTCCAGTGCCAGCTTCTGGGTGCAAGGACAGCTTTTTTGGGTGCAAGTTTCTCACTAGGCCTAGTGACAGAGGTTCTCTTTCCCACCTGACTTTTGTAGGTGTGATATTAATGTTAATATTAGCAACTATATTATAATATTAACAACTGACTCATCAATATACTGCTAAAAATTAAGTGACAATTCTGCCACTTTCCAAAACCTGAATATTTTATTGCCTGTCTCATTTGAAAAGTAACCAGAGCCTGTCATCAGCATTAATATGAAAATGATTCAAAAACACTCAGTGAACACCCTACAATCCAAACCCAGGAACAAGAAATTCACGTCCTCCTTTTAGACACTTACTGCTCCCCCACTGAGCTGAGAATAAGAAGCAAACAGCTAAAATTTCTGCCATAAAGAAAACATTATAAAAAAATCAAGCTGATGTAAAATTTAAAAAAAGGGATGCTAATTGGCAGGATTACACTGACAAGGAAAGGAGATGTTGTTGCTGGATAGTGAAAAAAACAGGTCATTAAATGAAACGATGCAAAGCCAGCAGAATGTGGAGGGACTAAAGCCAATTATGCAGTAATAAATGTGTCAAAATCCTTAGCAATGATGCTGCTGTGTTGTTTGCCTTTCTATTGTTTGGTATTGTTTACCATATTAAAATAAAAAAAATAAAATAAAAAAGTTTTCCTCTAAATTACTATTAGACAACATCAATTTCTTTACAAGCTTCTACCTTCAAAAGAAAAATAAATTCCCCCGGAGCCTGGCTTTGTAAGCTGCTCTTAACTCTAAGCTGCTGATTTTTAAACTCCTTTCTAAATTAAAAAAAAAAAGTGTTAAAAAAAAAATATCTTCAAAACCAACAATGCTTGCAATTGTCAAGTGATTCCTGCAGAGAAGATGAAGAGAAAAATCAGATAGAAACCATGACTTAAGGTACCCAGATAATATCTGAGTGAGAGCAGCCATGAGAACATTGTGAAGAGGAGATAATGGAATTATCTGCTAATTCCAGTACAGACTGTGTGAATTAACACTCATAGAATCATTCAGGTTGGATAAGACCCTTGAGATCATCAAGTCCAACCATAAAAAAGCCTCGTGCAGTGGAAATTCTGTGCTTTCAGAGAAATTCAGAGTTTTTCTCTTACAATCAATGCATCTTATCTATACATTCTAAAAACCTAATGCCTTCCCTTTTGTCTGGGTATAGTTGGAAAGAGAATGTAATTTTCACTAAAAAAAAAAAGCATTTAGAAAAACTTAGCCCCTTTTATCAAATGGAGATTGATGTTACGATAGCTCTGCTAACACCTCTGTCAAGCGATACCCTGCACTAACACCTTCTCTGAAGGACGGGTTGCAATCTACCATCCTGCCTCCAGACACATTCAGGAGAGAGGACATCTCTCCTTTCCTGAGGCCAAGGAGGCCTCAACAGAGTCTGAAATGAAGATGGAGAAAAAGGTTGTCAGCTCTCAGCTCACCCTAGTAAAGGCCCACGGTATCGGTGGTAGCTGGGAACGACAACAGCACCAGGAGAGAGGAGACTGAAAGTGCTTATCGAGGTTAAATTTTCTAGCAAAGGAGATCTTTGATAAATAAAATATTTGTGGTTCAACAACCCAACATAGTGAGTGCCAGATGGGGGCACCAAGGGACACCTGGTACAGAGCGACACGCTGCACCGCAGAGCAGGATCACAGCCCCAGTGAACATCTCTCTCTAACATCTGGGAGAAAATAAAACAAACCCAGAACTTTTACAGAAAAATGTTTCACAGCCTGGGTGAGCTGTGACACTGGATGACAAACCACTCACCACTTTGTGTACTGCAGCCCAGACACATCCAGGAGACGCTACTGGTTTTATTATACCCATTTCAAATGGGAAACAGGAAGAAAGTAGGTAATTGACTCACAAATACTGCACTAGATATCCAACACAGCACAAGTCCATTTTCAGTAAAAATAAGTCAGACTGGCTTAAAGTAATGGGCTTACTATAATGTGCATTAAACAAATAGAACAGGAAAGTCCACCTCAATACATACCATCAACTGGGAGCAGTAAGGAATTCAAGCAGCACCAATTCAAGGTGGAATGACATCAGGAAATACCTGTAAATTCAAAACCAGAAGATCTATCAGCAGAAAGGCAGAAAAAGGGGAAGTTGGATTTCTGCCAACTAATTAAGAATTATTTCCAGTCTTCCAAGCAAGAAGAATACAACTGGCAGATATGAAGGCTTTACTTTTTTAAAATCCAAATAATTTATAGTAACGAGCTTTAGGAGAGATGAAGCTCTCTCTGAACTGCTGCTCGATTCCAGGCTAGAGCAGAAGCGCAGGAGCCAAGCACCAGTCTGAGGAGCAGAGCACTCCTGAGAAGGTCTCTGTCTGAAGGGACATTGTGGAAGGCACTGGCTACAAAGAGACAGAGAAAGCATCATGCTCCAGCACAGGCTCTGCCCTCGATACAGGAGATTATTTGCTGATTTAGCACAACTGTCTCTTACCCAGCAGCTCTGTTACTCCTCTTCTCCCATCGGCAGCTCTTAGCCCAGTCCTTATTCCACTCAATTTATTTTATTTTCTCATGCTTTTCTAGTCACCTTTACTTAACACTTCATGGCTTTGATGCTGCTTGGAAATCTGAGGACAATTTGCCCTGGCAAGGAAGGAAAACTGCTTTCCTGGCAGAAGGAGCTACTGGTCCCTGCAGCAACAGGCATCTTCACACCCCCAAAATCTTTGCAGTGCCCAAAATCTAAAGCACTAGGTGGGCAAGAGGGCAAAAATAGGAATACAATTGTGACTTTGAGGTGGTTTATGCCTTTTTCAGCAGTGGGTGAGCTGGCTCTGCACCCAAACCTGGGTGCTTTATCACGAAATAAGGAGAAATAACTGCACGCACGGAAGATGCTGGAACTATCTGCCCCAAATCACAGCAGCCCTCTAACTGCTCCTTTAACTAGTTTTATTCCTGGGGGTTAAACTACCACAAGCATCAGCAATCCCAGATGTTTGGGACGAAAGGTGGATACCTTTGCTTAACAACATCAACTAGTGCTAAACATCAGAGCAAGCAGAAAAAATTCCTCACCTGCTGCTTCCTCGCTTGCCTGCTTGTGCCGACCAGCTGTCGGATGGAAAGAGCCATCAGAAGTAGGAATGGCCCAGTCATTATACTCTTAGGGGTTTTTTTAACCCATCTGAGACCCAGTGGGGACCACTACCATCCTGTGGAGGTTTTAAGAAGTGTGGTTGAGCAGATGGAGAGTCCACGGCGGCAAGAACTCGGCAGGCTTCTTCCAGGGAGGCAATGTCATTATCTAAAAAAAAAAAAAAAAATTGAAGAAAAAGATTATTTTCTTATTTTAAAGCTATTGCAAATTATTAAATCCAAACCAACTTGCAATTTGATGTCTGTGATGGGAATAATGAATGGTGGGCACATCATATCATATTTTAGTTGCTAAATTTAGTGCTGATAAGCATCTCCAGTTACAACGATGGGTTGTGACCTCGTTGTTTACCGGGAACTTCGAAAAGACCCATCTGCCCAGCTAATGCCTCAAACTGGGAACCCAGTCACTGGGAGATTTTACCCAGTGCCCAATTGCCTCCAGCTCCCCAGCATCACACATTATTTTACATGTTTATTCTGTTTTTTCAGCCTGTTCAGAGATACGGCTCCTCCAGCTTCTCTCACTCAAGACAGCACCAATGATTAATTCTGCAGCCTCTTTAATTCCACAGGAAGACAAAACAGATGCTCAAAAAGGGTTTCTCTGGCTGGGAAAATTTCCTCTAGCCTGTCCAGAGTAAGAACTGAAGAGAAGGAAGTTTTGCCTTGTTTTTTTTTTTTTTTTGCCTGTGAACTAAATCAAGATTTTAACATACTCGTGGTATAAGCAGAAAGTTCATGCAGTGGCTCCACTTGGAGAAGCTGATTTTGCAACTCAAAATGGAACATTTCAGATTTAAAAATATGGTTGTACTTGGAAAAGAGTTTCTTTGTGCACAGCAAGGTACTGCCAGATTAATGGGGAAAAATGAAAAGGACCATTGGACCATTTGCTTGCACTGAGATAAATTCTCTAAAGAAACTCTGAGACCCCAGAGCTTTACTCTTTGACAAACAATTTGTTCTTAGGGTTAGGCAGTATTTTTGTGTGTTCTGTTGAGGAGATGGTAGTTCATTTAAAAAATGCTGATTTGAATGCTGATTTTTATGGCAAGACTCACTGATTTTTCCTCATGGTGTGCATGACCATTTTCTGAAAAGTAAACTTTTGGACATAATTTCCTCAAGTATTGAAAATAACATCTTCATTCTGATACAATTCAAAATCAGATGGCAAAGACTGTGAAGTTATTACCAAGTGGAAAATAAAGCCTCAAACCAGCCTGGTCCATGGGTGTGCTACGGATCTGCTGATCTTAAAAGTATTTGCAAATAATAATCGGAAGGTTTTTTTACCCTGTTTTCCCCACTTTGTCATTCTATAAAAAAATTAACACATCAGTTACAAAGAGCTGTCTATTTATACTCTCAGAATAATCCAATCAATCATCAGAAAACTGTGAAAAGATTTGAAGCAAAACTCTTGATACTTGGTGACTGATTTGCAAATCAGAAAACCTCTTCAATGAATTAATTCTGTTTTATCTCATAATATTTGACTCGTCTTCTCGCAGGCTACGTGGATATTGCAATATTTGGGTGGCAGAGGCAGACTATCTATCAGCTATCTGCTCCAAACACAACTACGGTCCCCTTTTCCAACTGCCTGTGTAATTTGGTTTTCTCAAAGAGAAATTAAGGAACAGCTCCTGGCAGTTTGGAGATGAAGCTGTCACAAAGGAAAAGCAAAGAATAAAAATTCATGTAGTAGCCTCTGTGATCTGCAAGGCTGAATTTACAAGATTCCATTATCTGCACTCCAAACAGATGGAGAACGTCAAACAGAAAGCCTCAGACAGGAGAGAAAAAAAAAGCACCAGTTTGACAAACTGATTTATTATCATTATTATATTTTTTTTAGTGACTTTTCCAAACAAACTTTTAAGCTGAAAAGCCTAAATTTTTAACAGCACTCCATCCTGCTGGTCACAGACAGCAAGAATATTCCTGCAGAGGATGCGTTTAAAGCCCATTTCCAGCAACCACTCAAGAGAAGGCAGAGGAGGAGGTACCACGGCCGGCGGGGGTTCTGGGCTGGAAATAGCTGCAAGAATCACCCAGCTCCAGGAGAGAGGTGGCATTTCCAGTGACAGCAGCTCTGCCCCTCCCCGAGAGAGGAAGTATTGAAGCAGCATGAGCAGAGCACACCGAGCAGTTACCTTGAAGGTGGCCTCAAACGTCAGGCTCCCAAAGAAAATAATTATTTTCTTTTCATAGAATTGTTAAGGTTGGAAGGGACCTTAAAGATCGTCTAGTCCAACCATCAATCTAAGCCTGACTAAACCATATTCCTAAGGATTACATCAACCCGTCTTCTGAACACCTCCAGGGATGGTGCCTCAACCCCTTCCCTGGGCAGCCCATTCCAATGCCCAATAACCTGTCCATGAAGAAATGCCTCCTCATACCCAATCTAAACCTCCCCTGGAGCAACCTGAGGCCATTGCCCCTTGTCCTGTCTCCTGGGACTTGGGAGACGAGATCAACTCCACCTCTCTACACACCCCCTTCAGGTAGTTATAAAGCATGATAAGGTCTCCTCTCGGCCTCCTCTTCCTCAGACTAAAGATGCCCAGCTCCCTCAGCCTCTCCTCATAAGGCTTACTCTCCAGCTCTGTTGCCCTTCTCTGGACATGCTCCAGCCCCTCAATGTCTGTCTTGTGGTGAGGGGCCCAAAACTGGACTCATTACTCAAGGTGGGGCCTCACCAGTGCTGAGTACAGGGGGACGATCACCTCCCAAGTCCTACTCACCACACTATTCTTGATACAGGCCAGGATGCTGTTGGCCACCTGGGCACACTGCTGGCTCATGTTGAGCTGACAGTCAACCAACACCCCCAGGTCCTTTTCCATCAGGCAGCTCCAGCCATTCTGCCCCAGCCTGGAGCGCTGCCTGGGGTTGGTGTGACCCAAGGGCAGGACCCGGCACTTGGCCTTAGTCAACCTCATCCCATTGGTCTCAGCCCATCCATCCAGCCTGTCCAGACCCTCTGCAGAGCCTCTCTACCCTCCAGCAGATCAACACTCCCACCCAACTTGGTGTTGTCTGCAAATTTGCTGAGGGTGCATTCGATGCCCTTGTGCAGATCATTGATGAAGATGTGGAAGAGAACAGGTCCCAGTACCGAGCCCTGTGGGACACCACTTGTGACTCGCCTCTCTCCAGGGGACTAAGTGGGTGCTGGATGCAACTACTCACAACAGATGGATGCACTTGTGAAATAAAAGGTTATATTCAGCTAATATAGTTTTGCCAGCAGAAAAGGAGACAGGACCCTAACACTAAGCGAGAGCGTGGGACAAATCCCTACCACCATCAGCTTTGCTTTATTACAGGCAGTGAGAGAGGCTTTAATGCAGTTAAAATACACAGTTTGGGCTTCACTTTGGAAATCCCAGTGTGAGCAATGAGCTAAGTGAGTGTGTGCACAGTACACTCAATCCATGGGATTTCAGTTTCACCATTAACCTATCGGCTTCTTGAATGCAAACTCCAGGAGAGGCAAAAGGGAATATTTACTCTGGGTTGATTCAGCGCATCAGGAGGCACGAAGCAGCTCTGGAAAGAAGTATTTTAGATTAACAAGGCAGCGAAAAAAATGAGCAGGAGAAAAAGCACGATGTGTTAAGATCACATTTCAGTGACTTAAATAAGCTCCCAAATTCACTAGGTTGCAGATATTTGTGCCAGGATAGCATTGTTTCATAAGTCACTTGTACTTTTAAACCTGTTTTAAGACTGTTAAAAATCCCATGGGTGGGATCTTTCTGCCTTGATGGTGGAACTAGATGATGTCCCTTCCAAGCTGGGTGATCCTATATCCCACTGGGCTGTTCACATCCACAGAAACAATGATCCCAGGATATGAAGTGCCGTAGAAGGAAGCAGTTTTCAGGGAAGAAAAATCAAAGGCACTGGAACTGTCAATATATTTTAATGTGCTTTACCACATAATCCAATTTATCACTCAACTGCTAACCCCTTACCTGCCTTAAAATACTGGGAGGCCAACTAATTCCTGGTTCAAATCTAGAGAAATCAGTGAAGTCTTGCTAGAGATTAATTATGTTCCACAGGGGCTTCTCGATAGCAGGGTACCTCGTTGCTAAGGTTATCCTGAAGCCTAACATCAAGTCCATCTCATTTCTGACAAAGCCACAATTCATCTGGAAAAAGATAACTGCACAGCAGGCCACTCTTTTTTTGGATATGCTAATTTTTATACGCTTAAACTATTTCAGAATGCACAATTCAAATCAATCACATATTTGACTATCTCTAGTCAGGAAGGAAATATATAGCAATATGGCCTATTCTATATTACCCTTTGTCCCACAAGGACAAAGAAGAGAGATGGCAGAAGGAGCTTTGCCTTGTAGATGGGTTTTGGAAGCTTCATGTGATTTGTGAAGGTTAGTTTTTAAAAAAAAAAAATTAAAAATTAATTCTTCTTTCTCAACTGAAAAAAAACTTGCTAATTTCTGGGGGGGAAGAGAAAGCTCAATATCCACAGTCATAAAGATGTCTGAAGGCAATAACATTGCTATCAGGCCAGATTTTTAAGTTGTATTGGCTCACTCTCAAATGCCTTGAGCAGAGAGAGAAGGTTCTGCTCCAGATAAATCCCAGCAAGGGCTATAATGCCCTCAGAGGGAGAGCAGGGCTCTTGTCTACCAATGCCTTAAGGCAACAAAAAAATTACATGTATTATGACACTATTTCTCATGTTTATTACACATTCACTCGGACAATAACTTTTTCTCAGGAGGAAGACAGATTGCTTTCCCTGCTTTTTTTTTTTTATTATTTTAATACATATATACTTCAGTAGCTGAAACAGAATTTGGGAACAGAGAACTTTCCCAGCCTTATTTTGCAAGGAGTTCTCAGCCCTCTATAAACCTCAATGAAACAAGGATTTAAGCAATTCCTGGACTTGAGCTGTTCACATGCCATGGAACAATCAGGGTATTTTTGGCACTTTCCAAACAGTCAGATCATTATGCATTCAAGTCCAAGTGCCCTGATACAGTAAGTACAAGCAAACCACAGCACGTTCTGCTGCTCCACAGGGTTAGCAGGGACATTAAGCCTCTAAGAAAAAGTTGAGCATCCCCACTGCCTCAATAAATAAAGCTGAGATTTATCTGCCTCACAGACACTTTTTCCTTGTACTACTTAACAAGTCCAAAGAGATTTATCTGGTAAAAGATGCAGCGGTCATTTCCTCTGCATTTATAGCTGCTACTGCCACAAGGCAAGTCAGGCAAGTAGGATTATACAACACAGCATGTATATTTTTAAGTATTTATTTGTCAACACAGAAAAAAAAAAAAAGATACTACCCCTTCAGGCTTAAGACATGGATAATATGATGCTTATTCCCTTTTCCCTGCTCTATATTGGATAAACCATGTATTGTTTCTAATGGGAAGCAGCAGAGCATCACCAAGACGCTGCCGGGACAGCCCAGTGTGGGAACAGCATCATTTCTGGAGGTGCTGTGACAGCTCGAGGTGACAGGCAAAGAACTGGGTACCATGACACCCCAGAGGAGCAGAGGGGCTGCAGGAAGACCATGCTTTAATTTTATCAGCTCAACTGCAGGTGGCAAAAGGCACCAATGACCATTTCCCAACCCCAGAGCCCCTCCGTCAAGAAAGAGCAATAAAAGGAGCCAATTCCTAGCACCACCCTGTGGGAGGTGAACAAATTCATTATGCAGATGGTGGGCAAATAAGAATGTAAATACAGCTAGGAAAAAAAAGAGATAATCCATGAACCAGAAACATGCTGAGCACGTTAACAGTGCAAAGTAGAAAACACCAAGGAGATAGTGCAATTCAGAACCGCACCCTACATACCAGAGTGAATTTAACAGCTCCTGAAGAGTTAATACTCCTCCTAAAATATTGAATAATTGATCTATCAATTTTCAGACTGTTTCACAGCTGAGGATCACCTTCTCCACCTCAAGAGCTCTGTGCAGTTCTTGATGGGAGTCAGTGAGATCTGATCCTGAATGCTGAAATTGTGAGCCAAGGCAGGGATGGAACCCAGTGAACACATCACACACCAGTTCCCTTCTGGACTCTTTCCAACAAAGAAAACATTATTATTAATCTCTGCATTGCTTTTTATTCACTGCTTACTTTTGGGCAATGCAGCCCTGCTGGAACTCCTGCTGCTTGATATTCAAATTATTGAAACAGCAGTAGCAGCGAGCAGTACTGCTGCACAGACATTGTTCAGAAATGAGTGTAATCCACAGCATAAAAACCTCATAACATGGGGCAAAGCCAGAAATCCTCATACAAACAAAGGCACACGGGATACGTAATGATAAAATTCAAAGATTTCTTGGTTTGTGGACCCTGCAGGGGAGACGCCTCGCTCCTAACGTCAAAGTAAACCTGCTGAGAAGACACTGCCTTTCTTTCGTTACCTTTCCTGCTGCACAAGGATCTCACAAGCCGCCAGGCATCCAGGGGCCGCAGGCTGCAAGTCAATGCTCTGCACTTCAAATACTTAATTTTTGTGTTTGAAATTTCAGAAGTTGTTTAGAATCACCCTGCAGAGAACTCAAGTGCTGAATACTAATGTGGCCCACACCAGTATCACAGAATCAGAGAATCGTTTAGGTTGGAAAAGACCCCTGGGATCATCGAGTCCAACCATCAACCCTACTCTACAAAGTTCTCCCCTACACCATATCCCCCAACACCACATCTAACAACTCTTAAACACATCCAGAGATGGGGACTCAACCCCCTCCCTGGGCAGTCTCTTCCAATGCTCACTCTGTGAGAAATCCTTTCCTAATGCTCAGTCTAAAGCTGTTGGAGCTTGAAGCCATTCCCTCTCGTTCTATCACTAATGACCTGTGAGAAGAGACCAGCACCAACCTCTCTACA
>BJBW01004197.1:22226-43064 GCA_004320125.1 Scolopax mira
GGAGATTGAGATTAGACACCAGAAAGAAATTCTTTCCAGGGTGGTGAAACACTGGAAGAGGTTGCCCAGAGAAGCTGTGGCTGCCCCATCCCTGGAGGGGTTCAAGGCCAGGCTGGATGGGCCTTGGAGCAACCTGGTGTGGTGGGAGGTGTCCCTGCCCAGGGCAGGGGGGTTGGAACTTGATGATCCTTAAGGTCCCTTCCAACCCAAACCATTCTTTGATTCTAGGCCTTTCCGAACGCTGTGGTATGGGAGCTCCAGGCTCACAAAAATCAGGGAAAAAATCCTTCCTTTCTTTCACAACCTCCAAAAGACACCAAGAGACAATTGTTTTCTTCCTGTTGAAAGGAAGCAGGTGGCAAAAATTGCAAATGGAACAGCAGTGCCAAGAGACTGGCGGAGGTAAATTGATGATTTTAATGAGACAGCCAGATTTGCTGGTTTGTGTCTTATTAGACCCCAGCTCCACACCTCCTCTCACAGTTTCCCTGCATTCATTTGCTTTCTCCCTCAGACACCCCCTGTTCCTTTCTCTCCTCCTAAATCTCAGACAGTAGGAACAAATCTTTGCAATCAAGTGACAATAGAGTTATTATTAATGCTCTCAAACAGCATTATTATTTGGAGACCTGTGCCAGCACTGAGCTGCTCGCACATGCCCTGAGGAGGGAGGGGCAAGCCAACAGTCCACTTCCATTTGGGAAGATTCAAGATAATAAAAAGTAATTTCCCTTATGTCTATTTGACCCATAATCAAAGCGGTTACACAGAACAACAGACAATTCAGGGAAGGCCACATTAAGGCTAGGCAGTGCATTTGGAAAGCAAAGGGTGGAATATCAATCTGCATAAATCAGCATAAAACCACTGCAAACAACTAAACAACCCAACAAAAATACCTTTTCAGAGTGAGGTCTATTGGGAAAATGTTATCACTTGCCATTTCGGACAAAATCAAAACCAAATGAAAAAGGCCCAGGCAGAAGGCGGTGAGGGAAGCTGATGTTCCCAGTGCCAGGCACCATTCAAGCCAGTCTGACAAACTGGAAGCAATGGTCTGGTGGGAGCTGACGATGCTCAAATGCTAACGAACAGAGCTGCTGGAACACCACACGCAGGGCACAGAGCCTTCCTGTCAAAAATCATGTTCAACAGGATATTTTGAGTGATAAATGCATTCATTCATAAGAATAAGGGATTTTTGACCACTTACAAATACCTCCGACTTCCACAATCAAAGTCCTTTCAGATGAGAAATAAAAATAAACTAAAAACCCCCACAATTTACACAAAAAATACACTTCTTACTTAACACAAGTACACAAAACTAATTGAAAGTTAGTTTTCAAGCCAGAAAGATAAAATTACAAAGTTTCAAAAGCCAGAGAGAAAATTACAACCCAGAAAAAAAAAGCAAAAAGAGATGAGGGGGGGAAAAAACACTAAACTGAACACCTCAAGAAAGCAAGAGACGGGAGTTTTTCTGGCACAGACTCTTCTTAACAGCTCCTTTTATAGGCAGACTCAAACATATGTGTTGAAATGCTTTCTTCTTTCTTAATTACAAAGGAAATTAACTATGCATCACAAGCAATTACTAATAATTTCCTCTTTTTTAAAAAAGATAATGACTTGGGTTTCTGTTAAGTATTTGACAGGATCATTTCTATTGTGGGGGTTTAGTGGGGGATTTTTTGGTTAATACTGACAAACCTAGACCAAACCCAACCACTAACACCACTGCTCCACAGCAAATCTGGGCAAAATATTTGTATAGTTTTATAAATACTGCCCTTCTGTGCTGCTACTACTGTACTTAGAGCACAACTTGATAAAAAGATAAAAATGAGGAGAAAACTAAGCTGTAAAGCTTCTGAAACACATTCAGAGTGTAGTCCCTCACTGTAATGCTGCTACAGACCCCATGACTTCACATCACAGTCTCAGTGATAATTAAAGTCGAACTGATAAATCAGAAGTCTGTAGTTAATACTAAAAAACCTTAATCCTAAAATAACCCTAGCTCTAATGCCCTCAGATCCATGCACGCAACAAAACTAATTGAGCCAGACTCTTCTTCAAATAATTCTCATTTTCACACTTCACAAAGCGAGGCAGCCGCTGACATCCCGGGTGTTGGCTGTGCAAGAATGAAACCAGTTTCAGATTTAACACCAACCACAATCCAGTCGCTTGACACGACCAGCACCGATTCTTCTCCCAGAGTCACGGAGCAGATTTACTCCGTGTCCTTTGTTCCCAAACAACCTCTCTCCAGCCCAAATCCAATTTCTCACAAACTCAACTAACCAAAGGCAGTCGTTCCAATCAGCACCCAGAATTAAGAGCTCCCTGCTTTCTTGATTGCTCATCAAAAACCTCATAGAAATCTTGAGAACAGTCCAGAGACCTCAATCTTCAACAGAAAACAACGTGATATAACACAGTTCTAGCACTAAATTTTCTCTTATTTCTGGTGTCATGGAAACATAGAGATACAGTTCCTAAGACCTTGCATCCCTGAACACAGCTGCTAAATACAAGGCTAATTTCAGTTATAATGTGATCCCAGGAACCTGTAAATTGGCATTAAAACAAGCACAAGCCAATCACTTCATCAAGCACCACTCATTTTGTGCTCTAACAAACTGTGCTATTCTTCTGTCCTGCTTCTTTCCCAAAGCAAATCCCAAATCCTCCCCAAACCTCAACTGCATCTATTTACCCATGAGTGGTGCTTGCATCAAGCCCAACAACATTCTAGCCTTATCTGTCATTGGTGTCACGCTTGCCTTTAAATCTCAAAACTAATGTCCCCCAGCTAATCCCAGCAGCAGGGGATATCTGAAGGTTTCAGCCAGCTGGAGGTCAGAGAGGGTAGGTTGTGTGACTGTGGGTATACCTGTTAGCCATAGGCATGGTGGGGAGATGCTGGAAGTCCCGAGTCTAACGAAGCAGGGAAAGAGGATCTTCTGGGCCAGCCAGTTGCACACAAGTCCCAGACTCCTGGCCTGATTCAAGAAGGTATCACAGAATACAATTATCACCATTTGGGATAGAAGCAGTGTGATTCTACCACTCATTTCAGTTTGACCCTTCAGCATTTCATTCCTAATGACCCAGGTTGCCAAATTTGACTTTGACACCCACCAAGGAACCAAAAAGAAGGAATCATCCTGTGAGATTGGGGCAGAGCAGATCGTGCCTCTGGCTGCATTAGATGGGTACAGATATATAAAAAGCTGTTTAAGTAGCCACGTGCTGAGCATACACTAAGAGGAAGTACATTCCCACTGTTAGGCCAACAGGTACTATTATTGACAGTAAGAACAAAGACTGCTTCTTAATGTGTTGGATAAGTAAATCTCTGTAACATTATTTAAATATGACTCCTAAAGTTTTGTGTGTCTTTTACATGAGATAAAAGTTTTAAAGTCGTTTTGCTCTTGAAAGCTTTCCACCCAGTCATCCTCCAGACAGGCAAGCTATAATGCAAATTCTGTTGGTACCAAATCCTTTATCTGTAAATGAGCAGCCTCTATCAAAATGCAAAGAACAGGGCAGCTCTGAGCTCTTACTGGGTGAGGCTTCTTTCATAGATGCTCCTTTTGATGCCTTTAAACCTGCCCCCAGGCAGTGGTTTGGAACAAGCTGTACTGCATCACCAGCTTTATACACTGAGAGGTTTTTTTTTCAGGTCTCAGCTGAAGGCAGCAAAGGGAAGAAAGCAGAGAAACTGAAAAAGCAAGTTGTGATGTGAGCAAGATGGGATATGAAGAAGAGGAGACAAATGCTCATTTAGGGGGTCACGAAGTCCCCTAAAATGTTCTTGAGGTTGATCAGTGCGTGTACGTGATCAACTCCATTAAAATAATGAAACTACAAAAATTTACATAACCAGAGAATGTGACTCCATCCAATTCTGAATTGCAAACATATATAATATACCATAATTAGTGACTTAATGAACAAAGCATGCTTCTCTGTAGAACTATTCCAAATAGCATTTAACACCAAATTAACTTTGTCATTATGTCTCAATTTCTACCATTTTTCAGAAGACACACGTAGTACCAAGGCAGAGTTTAAAAAAATGTGATGTTCATATCGAGTTAATTCTAAGCAGAAAGAGAAACAGAAGTGTATCCAGTAGAAGCTCCCCTCTAAGTTAATCCATACTCTTGTTAGAACTAGATGCTGTTTCAGCACAGTTGGGGACGGGAGGATGTCGGGTTTTGCCCATCAAACACCGAAGTACTTGGCATAGCGGTGCTGACTTAAATGATTTTTCCTGTCCTGAGAGAAAGGGGGGAAAAGAAAATTGACATTAAGAACACTGTGGAAATCAAAGGTTTGACTCTCAGGGGGTTGGAACTAGATGACTTTTAAGGTTCCTTCCAACCCAAACTGTTCTGTGATTCTTTTGTTCTGCTTTCTCACTATAGGACTTTTTCCATAAAAAATGACAGATGACAGCCTAAATAAAAATATAGAAGCACCCTATTTCAACATTGTGATTCCTACCTCTTTCAGGCATTAAAAAAGTACACTAAGTCTTTTATTATTGTATTTCTAGCCTAATTTTAACAGCACTATTTTGTTATATACCCCACCTTGCTAATTACTCAGTCCTTGGCCATTTTCCTTTGGAGAAATTAACAGGTATCAAATACACTGGATCACAAGAAAGACTTTGGGAGAATTGAACCAGAGCCAAACAGACACAGGAGCATCCACCAGGAGTGGTGCTTGGGCAGCAGGCTGCCATTAGCTAAGCTCTCAAAATGAGGGACAACAAAAATCAACAAACAAAACTCAAGTCAATAACTCTCCCTCTGATAAGAGACAGCAAAAACTTTCTGCAAACGCTTTCAAGTCCTTTCAAATACCCAGATTTGATTTCTGTGGTGGGTCACAGAGCTGTGCTACGAGAATCACAGTTGAAGGATTTTCCCTTCCTTCAGCAGAGATTGTTCTTTGGGGGGTTCCCACCTCACTAAGGCAACAAAAGCACTTTATCGGTGAAGCCGATGTTAATGCAGCTCCTTAGAACCAACTCCATTGGATAAACATCCCAGACTCCTGTGTTTAAACCTTTCCTGTCTGAATCATTCAAGACCACAAAGCTAAGGAAGAAAAAATACAACATCCCCCCCATGCGACAGAATTCACCGACAGAGATGATAGGAGGGAGTCATGAAGAGAAACATCTCAAAGACACAATAAAGGAAGGCACCAGGCAGGAAGACTAAAGGAAACACCCGCAAACACGCTCGGTTATTTGCAGTTGCTTCCTGAAGAGTTCTCTAGAGCTGGACACTCTTTGCATTTTTCCTTCGTTGAATTGATTCATCACTAGATTGCGATCAAATTAGCTCTTACGCTGAAGTAGTCCTTTGCTTCTCTCAAAAGATGATGGCACAAAGGCCCACAAACAAAGAAGAAAATGATTTATCAAAGCACGGACAGGGGTCACGGCCCAAATACATGTTTTTAAAGCATCACATAACCAATGAAACCAGACGAGCAGCACATTCTTGCTTTCTTCTTATATCAACTTAGAGCAATCTGGAAAATACAACAGCTATCCACTTGTATTTTCCAACTCTCCCCTCATACTTCATCTAATATTAGGCACCTTGTGCTGGTTGTATCTAATAAACAGGGGCTGAGATTTTTAGTGGAACACACCATTCATTTAGGGGGAAAAAAAAAAAATCTACATCCCCCCTCCAGAATCAGTTACAAATCAGCACAGTAAGGAAGATGTAAGCTCTGAAGATACTGGCATGTAAACCTTTAATTTTGCTTTAAACACCTTTAATCATGTTCAGCAAGGACAGGAACTAGAAAGGGATGATTCGTTTGCCTTGCTGTTTCAGAACTCTTAATTGTAATACCAATTAAAAACAGCAACAAAAGAAGCCATTTCCATCCCCACACACTCCCCCCATGATTTAGGGGTGGCCCAAGGTGAGCAAGTCCTCAGCCAGCCCTTCTGCCAGCTGAAGCTTGCTGCAGTGCAGTTCTCCTCCATGCAGGGATGAGATGATGTTTCATCAACTCCACCACAGAGGGATGTGTGATCATCTTTTAGCTTCCATTTATAAAACCATAACTGTTTCTTTTTATCTATTGCTTCTTGGGAAGTGTTCCAACTACAGGCTCATTTATCAAGATGCCAGCTAGACCAAGGAAACAGTCTTGCCTTCTATTTTTCTTTTCACTGGTGTGTTATCAGCTACTCACTTAAAAACTTATGCCCTTTATGCCCAAGGCAAGCAGTAGCCTCCACCCATCTGATTAAACAGGCTCAAGACTACAGCAGTCTTTTCTGCAATGGAAGTCTTATGCAGATCCCCTGTGTAGATACCCTTCCACTCCAGTAAGTAGGAAGGCTTAGAGTAATCCCATTTTTTGGCCAAAACAAACTAAACTGAAAACCAAGGGTGTGTAGGGCAATAGCTGAGAGTAGCTGACATGGTAGAGGAAGAGATAGCTTTATTGCTTAGAAAAAAAACCACTGAAATGGCTTTATTGAGCTACAAAGATGTTCCCCACAGTAGGCAACTGCCTGAGAAACAGCATCTGGGGCTTGGAAGAGCAAAACCTGATCACATTACAGAGGCAGGGACCACATCTGGGACACTTGCTGACTGGAAAGGATCATGCATCAGAGTAACAGTCTGCACCGAGAAATCCTGCTCCACCAGTGAGTGAATTCAGACAATTTATCAATATAAACAAGTGGGATTTTCCATGTCTTACTGAAATATCATTGAGGGATGAAGTTAACCACCAAGGTTCTGCATCACCACCACCCCCTGCCCCAGTCCCATCAGCGAGGTCACTCTACTCAACCTTTTACCACATCTAACCAACACGTGTCCATCTGGCCACCTTACTGAAGAACAAGCCAGCAGCAGCAGCAAAGAGCAGACCTTACTGGACCAGCCCTCTGGAAAGCAAACACCAAGCAGCAGCCACTCTGCTTGGTAGAGTCAAGGCCACTTTCTTAACTCTCATTAATAATTACTCTGACAAGGGAACTTTTAAAAAAAATCTATACAATGGAGAAAAATATTTCCTGGAACAGATGCTTCAAGTAAATTTGAACTACAGAAAAATCTTATTCCCACATATAAGAACAGTTTAAGCAAGGACCTAGAAAATGCAAGTGTGATTATGTGATGATTTGGAGCCACAAGCAACTGAGGTTAATGTTGTAAACAAAAAATGCAGCAGACAGTTTGAGCAGCTTGTCACTCTTGACCCTTCAGCAAGTGGAGCTACCCTGGGACTTCATGTCCCATACCTCTCTGTCAAGCTAAAAAGAGGTAAACAAACATAATAGTCCAAGACTTATTTTCTTTGTATTTACTTAAAAAGACCCACCAGGAGGAACTGGAATCAAAGGGGAGATGTGAAAAAGAGTCTTCCTGCCTGTTGCCCTCTGCACATCTGCACATTTTCTTCCTGAGGTAGCACACAGATGGCATTCAGAGGCAGGGAAACCACCCTGCTATTCACCACAAAACAGACAAGGTTGCCAAGGTCCAGCAGCAATTGTTGTGTTTCTGCTTATACATGTTTTACTTCTGCTTTTATTTTGGAGGGTTCTTTCTGCCAAGCTCACTTCTATACTTTTATCTTGAAAAACGTTGTAGCAAAGTTGAGTTTGTGTTAACTGTAACCATTATCTACAGAAAGAGAGATGATCCTAAAACATTGGATGTTTTATACAAATTAGGTCCTGTCTGTAGAAAGAATGCCCACAACATTAATAGGGGTTACTTCCACAAGACTTGAAATTTGAACAGGACTCCTATGTTTAAGGTGTTAAAAATTACATTTGCTAGTATTTTTTTTAAACATAACTCATGTAGGTAAGGCTGCTTCTCTGAAGTTCAGGGGAGAGAAGTTAGTTCCTTGGTAAATAATGCAGAAAGAGCTGAATGACCCCACTGCTCAGCTGAGTTTACTGTTCATCCACACACATCCTGGAGAAGGATACAAAGGGTCAGTGCTTCAAAGCAAACAGAAAACCTTTTGGCCACCAGAAGATCAGCCTCCATCATTTCACTTTAGACTACAGAGCTCATAAACTAGCTCTCAGGAGTGAAGCATGAGAACAACTTGGTAGAATCATTCTGTGCCACCCCACTACATTAGGTCACAACCATTTTCCCCTCTCCCAAAGGTGATGTGTCCATGGGCAGGGTGGAAGCAGCGGTGACCAGCAGTCAGATCAGACTGGTAGGCATGAAAAGCAAGGTTTTCTTGAACTCAAGTATATTCAACTGGAAACAGAAGCCAGGGTATTTTTACAGACCTGTGAGATGGTAGGAGATGTAGACTCCTGTAAGGCCTCAGAAGGAGGGTCACAGAGCACCCAAAGAACACACAGCCAAGCAGGCTGGCATTAGAAGCTGGACTCTGATTCAGAATACAAATACTATAATTAAAGCAATAAGGAATTATTTTAACTAGCTACAAATAGAGCAAAAAACCCAATAGTCCCATATACTCTTGTAGGGATGCCTACATTATGGCATGGCAATTGTTTAAAAGACTAAGAATTCATGGGTTTCTGGTGTTTTTGAAGTCATTGGTTAATACTAAATCATTCCTCTGCAGCCAAAGCCCTTTTATTTTCATCATTAATGCAGTTATTGAACTATAGTACAACTGCAGAGTTTTCCACTGCTACCCTTGCCATGCTTCTCTCAGCAAGTAGAATTTAACAGACTGCCCCAAGCCTTTGCATCCAATTTTCTCTTTTCTATGCAAGCTATTTTGCTCTCCTTTCAGGAAGAGCCCATCTTGCCTTGAGCACTATGGCCTGTTGTGCAATCTCAGCATGCCATAGAACCAAAAGGATTACCAAATTGTCCTTCTGAAGCCACAATATCCCCGGCCTTGCTATTCCATTAAATATTGTGTTACCTATGCAATTCAGGCCCTTTTGGTGCTTTGTAAGTGTCAGCCTGTCAGCAAGGGCTGTCTGGGCAGCATAAAGATTCCAAACCTGCCACTGTTAACACTTAATTTCTGAAAACAGGCCAAGCTGCATGAGATTCACTGTGTAAGAGGAAAACATCAGGCATTGCAGCAACACCACTTCAGCACAGCCACAGACAGCCCAGTTGAAGGCTCTGCTTTGTGGAGGTTCCGGAGCTGAGAAATTGCTTCTGTTGGAGCACATTATAAGCCCTGCATCCACCAGCAATCTGTCATTGCAAGAAAAAAAATGCTAGTTTTAGAAACAACATCAATAAAGCATCACTGGAATTGAATCTAGAGTACAAGTTGAGAGAAGCAGTTAATAGAACTATGGCCTTAAGGTGAATTAAAGGCACCTATTCATCCAACAGCAGCTCAAACAAAGGCACTGAGTAAACACCTCAGCATTTCTTTTAATGCAGTTTTGAGAACATTAGCCCTTTTAGAAGGGCTTCATTTCAGACACACCAGAAAAGTTCAGCCCATTTTATTTTAACCAGATTGTGGGACTTGTTTCCAGCCTCCCGATAATCATTTTCTCACCAGTGCAGACATCTGGTGGTCACACTGGTGATGGCAACTTAACAACAGTAGTGCTGTCAGATTCCTGCCCGCTGCGCACTCAAAAAGTGGTTAGTCAGCTCATCTCAGCAGGGATGCAAAGTCTTTCCCCCTTAGAGTAGGAACTAGTGGTAAAAAAGAGATCTAGGCAGTAATGACATGTTGTCTAATCTTTCTCTCTCTCCCCATTTCTTCTCTTCCTCAAGCTTCAGGGACTTGCTGATCCTGGTCTTCAGGAAATTAAGTGCTGAGTGGGTGGTTATGCCCAGACTGAATTACTCCTGGAAGCACATATCAAACCCAGGAGAAAACAGGCTGGGATTTTATCTGCGTACCAAACAGCCCGTCCCCAAGCAACACGAGCTTCATAGATGCTCTCTATTGCAATTAACACCCTCCCTCAATCCTGCAGGGTAAAGAAAAGTAGGGTTTTTTTGTCCTCCTGCTAAGAGAGGAAAATGAGCTAGCAGAAGGTACTGCTTCCAGCTGACCTGGCCCTCATGGGCCACTGCTGACCCTGAAAGGGATCATTCATAATGCCTTACTCTACTCCTGCTACTGTGAGCACTGCAGTACTAGGATTTTAAAAACCACATTTGCATCAGCTAAAAGGTCTCTAGCTGGTACAATTAACTGTGTTAACTAGATCCTGAAACATGTTTCCAAGTGCATAAAAACCTAAACAAAAAGGTGCTGAGCACACTGGAGTGAAGTGTGCTTCAAGCAGAGGTCTTTAGTTGGGCTTTTGCCTTCCTCTCCCTCCCCAACACACTCTGATTTCCCAAAGAGCTATCATTTCTGGCTATCATTTCATATTGGGCCCTATCTGGAAATCTCTAGTCCTGCTTTCAGTGACCAATGACACTTTTAGTGTCTGCAGCAATCACCTCATCATCATGAATTCATGTCACCTGAGCTATCTAGTGAACGACCCAGCTGCACACAGTCAGGCACAGAAAGCTCTGACACACAGGCATTACATTGGCATTAGCCTTAGTTCTTAGAAATATAATTGAGAACACAGATAACAGGATAAAGTACAAAATTATACCATTTAGCTCTGTAAGTGCTTTTGAAGTGGCCCATGAACACTATTTCACTGTAATCTTGAGAGTTTCAAGAAAAAAAAAACCAAGCTACCAACCAAGATACCAATTTTACAACACTCCTGCCATAGAGCTACTCCCAAGCAGTTTTTCTGTGATAACCTTAAATATTTGTGCATTTCAGAAGCTACATACTTCTAAAGGAGTCACTTAAGAAAATGGAACTTATCACCTGCATTTGTCTGCTAGTCTCAAATTGGTACTTTCAACACATTTCAAAGCGTTTTAAATCAGAATGAGGTTACTTGGTGACAGAACAGCAATAGATCTGGAAAAGTAAGAAACTGCCCAGAAAATATTCACTATGAACTATACATTCCCATCACTATCATCTTTAGCATCTTTTTTCTTTTTGACTTGTATTTCAAGGATTTCCATTAGCAAAAATGCTGTTCCTTTGACTGCTGTTGCCAGAAGCAAATCAACAAGTTCATTTTTACCACCTGCAAATTAGGTAATAAAGGACAGCTGCTTTACCAGAAAAAAAAAATCAATAGCATTCTGATGATCAGACATCCTTATCTGCCAGTGTTTCATCTTTTAAATATCTATCTAAAAAAAAAAAGGAGTCTAAAACCTCAAAAAAACAGAAGTGTTCTCTGTGAGCATATATACAAGACCAACAATGCTCCTTTAAAGGAAACAGATCTTCTTAACACTTTGTTCCAAACACAAAAAAAAAATCAAACAAGAGAAACATTCCTAATTTAAGGTAAGCATAAGTGCATTTCTCATGAGGAGAAGAAATTGGATTTGGATGGTTTTGTGATAAACAGAAGGTGTTATCTGGACAGGCCTAGGAAGTCAACCTTTCTCCTTGCCCTTGGAAACACACCACCACATATCTGCACCAAGTCACAATGCTCTCCATGATGAAACAACCAAGCAGGTACTTGAACTTGCTTCCACCAGATAAGGACAGCTCACATTCCAGCTACTAGCTTAAATAACAGAAAAAACCCTTAACAGTCCAGAACAGGTATCGCATCCAATTAGGGGAAGAGGATGGTTTAATGAAATATTTTGGAAAAACTCTGCCATCAAAGTGGTTCTAGAGAACATTCATTAATATGGTGATAGCTGCTTTATTTAAATAAAGTGTTTAAAAATGTGTTTCATACATTTTTATGTATTATTTTTTCAAGCATTTATATTTTTATGTACTCTTATAACAGCGTTTAAACCAGCTTTAACACAGCATACAAATTCTGCTCCCTGTTGTGCTACCAAACCTGAAGAATAGCATGCTCCTAGTTGACAGAAAAGCTCACCAAGGAAATTTTTCCCTGCCAACAGCAGCTACACTGTGGCCCCGAAGTAAGGCCACAATCACATGTAGCACTGGGATGTAACACTCACGCACAGTAACTTGATGCCCAACTATAATGGTTTAAGGAACCCACAACAATTTATTGACATTTATACAGCTACTGTCTTACCCAATGACCCCTTTGCATCCAAGAAGGGAAATGAGGAAAATAACAAGGAAAGCCAAGGGTTGAAATATAGAGAGACTTAATGCGATACTAAATAATTAACACTAATAGTACTAAAGAAACAATATTGATCCCAAAAGCAATATAAAAATTATCATATTATTATCACAGGAGGCTGGGCCCTCCCCACAGGGACAGCCAGTGGGGGACCCTGCGAGTGCTGCGGCTTTGGGAGAAAGAGAAGGGCTCCGGGCTCCAACACAAGGAATTCTCTGGACCTATCACCATCGAGGGAGAGAAAGATCCCTCAGCAAACCTTTTAACTTATATTGCGATGTTTCTGGAATGAAACAATCCTTTTGGCCAACTTGGGTGAAGTGCCTGGGTCTCACTCCTCCTTATCTCTACACCAGGCAAGGCTCAAAAACACCAAGACCTTGAAACACACGCACAATAGCTGACTATATATGTTTCTTTTCACAAATTCAGACACTAGTGTATCCTGTAAGTACAGTTTTCCCAAGCATTAAAAAAGAAATTAGTCCTGTGCTGCTCAAACCAGGACACCAACTATGACTGGAAACTGAAGCACAGGGAGAAAAAGACATTAATTAACCCTTCCAAAAAATTTAATTAAGTACAAATTAAGACAATTTTTACCTTTATAAGCCTACACAGAGACAGGCTTTGGGATGAGGAGGCAAATCCTTGATGAGGGGAGGACTTCAGAGAGCCACCCCCCTCCTCAGCCAGTCGCAGCTCCATCCAGGCCTATCTGTACAGGGCGCGTCACTCACTTTAACACAGTCTCAACCTCGAAATACCGAAAATATAAACTAAAACCTACTATCCCCACAAGAAGGCAGGCGGGAACCGTTAAACGGCCGAGGCCAGCCGTTACAGCCGCACGCGCAGCTCACCGCCTCGTGCCACTGATCCTTATGTACTCCCGCCCTGCCTTCCGATTGGTGGCTGCCGTGTGACGCTAGCAGCGTGGATTGGACAGCGGACGCCAGGCCCCACCTCCGCTTATAAGAAGCCCCCCCCCCCCCCCCCCCCCCCCGAGCGGCGGGCGCCGCTGCAGTACCGGAGGGCGCCGCCAGGGGGCGGGGCGGCGGCGGGAGCCGGTGTGGCAGGGGGAAGGGGGGGTGCCGCTCACTGGAAAGGGGAGGGGCGTGGTCTCTGAGAGGAGTGGGGATCCCCAAAGTGAGGGGGGGGTGCCCTGACTGGAGCAGAGAAGCAGGACCGGGAAGGGTCCGGCGGCAGCGGCTCTGTCCCTGTGGGCGCCATTCCCCGGCGGCAGCGACGGGCGGGCGGGCGGGGCTCCGCCTCTCGACCCGCCTACTCCATTTATGGGCATCTCCCCGCCCACTGGGTCATAGGGGACCGCCCTGCTGTACCCCGGCTCCGCCCCTCCTTTTATAGACATCGCCCCGCCCATCGGGGCCGCCCCGGGTCCTACTGCCCGCCAGTCCCCCCGCCCATGGCGTCACCGGTGTCGCGATAGCGTCATCAGCCACCCCAGCCCTGGTTGGCTGCGGGTTGTGACGACACCTCGGGGATGTGGCGGGGGGGGAAATCAGATTTCTGGTGTCATTTTTGACACTGATAACTCAGGGGGTCTGGAATGGAGATAATGGAAATGGAAGAATAGGAAGGTTCTGACGTTTTCCTTTTGCCTGGTACCCGCAGTGCAACCAAGGAAATAATAGAAAAATTAAATGGAAAAAAGGAAATGGAAAAAGGAAATAAATTAACAAATAAGAAAATTAGAAATAATAGAAATAAATAGTAGAAATATAAATAATAGAAATAACACAAACAGAAAAAGTTTTGACGCTTTCCTTTATCCAGTGCCCACAGTGCAACTGAGGAAATACGGAAAAAGAAATACAGAAAAAAGAAATAGGGAAAAAAAAAAACACAGAAAAAGGAATCAGAAAAAGGAAATATAGAAGTTGTGACACTTTCCTTGACCCTGTTCCCACAAAACAACCCAGGAAACAACAGTAGTTCCCAAGCACCCTGTAAGGCTCAAATCATCCCGGGGTGGTCAGGAAATGAGTTTTTTTCCTTATTAGCACTAATGAACCCTACCCTTTGGGGATAAGAAACCAGCTTTTTGCATAAGCCCATCCCTCTCACCCCTTCCAGAGGGGTCTCCATCCTGTTCCTGTTTCCATTTCTCTCACTTTTCCTTCCTCTTTGGGCAAAACACGTGAAGGAAAGTAGGCTGGGTGGGAAATTCACAATAAAAAAAAAAAAAAAAAATTAGTTTTTACATCGGTGTCAATCAGGACTCCTCAGCTGCGTGTTATTTAAGCTCTATATTTGCACTTAGAAATGGCAACCCCCCTGAGCAGCAGCCCTGAGCGGGACCATAAAGCCCCAGCGACTCATTTTGGGGAGGAATATGGACTTTGGGGGGGGTTTCTCTGAGCCGCTGCTGGGTGGGGATGGGAGGCAGGACACCACCCCCCACCCCCCCCTTCCTGGCAAATAAACAGCATTTTATTGCATTAAATAAGTATTTATTTCTATGCTTGGGTATTTTCACCTTAGAGAGGGGTTTCCCCCTCTCTAATTCTTCATTAACTTCACCTGCTGAGACCATGAGACCAGAGAGAGGGGAAATCTTGTATATGTGCATGTTTATGTATATGTACATGTATACATATGTATGTATATGTATATGTTTATATACACACCTGACACCTCCCATTCTGGTGGCCCCGAGTCCTCCCGAACAGCCCCACTACACCACCCTTTCTGCTTTTATTACTCCCCAGGTGGAAAAACACTGTCCCTGAAGAGCACCTCAGCTCCCACATCCACCTCAGGTGGCACTTTAGTGCCAGCAGAAGCAAGAAAGCCCATTTTCCTGCACATCTGGATGTGCACAGAGTCCCGGTCACCTCTGGTTGAACCCAGAGCCACCTCCAGACCACAACTCTTGCAGGACTGGCCCGGGACCAACAGCAGCCAGCTCAGACACCACTAGCCCCAAAAAGCTCCAAACTCTTTGTACGCCCGCCTGGAAAAAGAGATAATAAAGATTTGCTTGCTCTAATAGTCACTGAGTGACCTTTTTTTTTAAGAAAAAAGCCCCAGGGTGGCACTGCTCTGTCCGCCTGCAGGAAGCCACCTGAGAGGAGCTGGTTTCTTCAGCAAACATCACTGACCCGGGCGATATTTGCTAAATATTTCTTTTTTCTCAGCAGCTCGGGGCCGCGGTGCCCGCTGCCTGCCTTCCCCCCCCGGATAAACCCGCTGCTCCTGACCCCACTGGCTCCCTGGGAGTCAGCCTGACCCGCCACCGGTGGCAACCTGGTCACGGCAGAACGGGCCACCATCCCTTCGTGATGTCATCCATCACCCCAGGGGGAGAGTTTTGGGGCTCACACCTCCCCAGAAAGGACGTCCTCTTTCCCCGCTTGGGGGCTGGAAGGACCATTCCTCACCCCGACCCTCATCCATCACCGGGGTGGGAAGAGACCCTCCCCGGCGTCCCACAGGCAACACATCCCCCTTTTGCAGAGTTAATGATTAAAACCCCTCTGGTTTTTGGAGGCACTGGCAGCCAGGCCAAGGATGCTCACCCTTTCCCCCGCCGCCGCCGCGGTTAATCATTCACCCGGAAATTAGCACCCCCTCCATATAAACACCAGGATGGGGGGCCCGGCTGCTGCTTTTTGGCAGGAGGAGGGAAACCAGCCCCAAGATGAAGGTGGCTCTCGCCCTGCTGCTGCTTTTAGCCACCAGCCATGCCATGCACCGAGGTAAGGGCATTTATCCCACGCTGGGGTTTTGCTCCCATCCCCAGGAATGAGGGGGTCCATCAGCTCTGAGGGTTTTTGGTGGCCTCCCCTCTCCCCATCCTGCTGGGAAGGAATCAGAGAGAGGAAAGGGAAGGTGGGGGGTGATGCTTTGGTACCCAGGACACCCTTTGGGGTGATGCTGGGCTGGGGTTGGAGAAGGAGAGGAAGGTGTCACAGGGCTCAGCTTCCTCCCTTGGCCAGGGAAAATGGGATTTCCTGACCCATTTCACTGCAAAACCCACCCCCTGGGATGGAAGTGATGCTTTGCTGCCTTCACAGCTCTGTAGGGAACCATCCACCCACCAGAAAAAAAACCAAAACCCACCCCTCTAAACTTCCCTCTCCCGTACTGCTTTATGAAAATGGAAAGAAATGGGACAGGTTGGCAATTACAGCAGGACTGGCTGCTTTTTATCACAGTTTCTCCTTTTTTCTCTCTGCCACCAGCTTTTGCCTTGCAAATCCCCCCCTCCTCCTCATCCCCAACCCTTCCCACCCAAGCGATGTGACCTTCAGTGTAACAGGGCTCGCTTTTGGGGAGGTGACCCCGCTCCCTCCTGTAAATATCCAGCAAATACACCAGTGTCAGTATTTACCCTGCTGGTACCAAAGTCTAACCCAGGCACTTCGTAGCACGAATCGATAGCGTTTGTCCAGGGATGGGGGAGTCACCAGGGATGCCTTCTTCACCCCCGGGTGCTCCTGCCCTCCCCGGTCCTGTCTCCAGAGCCCAGCACCACGCATTTCAAAGGTGGGGGAAAAAGTCCATTTGAAGGAGGTTTTACAGGCTGGTCCCCAAATCATCATTTTCTCTGGAAAAAAAAAAAAAAGAGAGAAGACAAAAAGGTATTTTCTGTAGGTGACAATTAAGCAGAGCGAGGCTGCTTTGGGGAAAAAAAAACAAAAAAAACCAAACCTGGAAAAGAGCTCTATTGCTCTATTTTCCCCAAAGGGAAGGGCTTGGGAGCATCGCTGCAGGGGAAGCAAAGCCAATGTTTTCCCAACATGGGATCCCAACTCGCCAGGGCCATCACCTGAGCCATCTGGGACACAAACCCTGCTCACAAATCCTCCTTTTTCTGCACTTACAGGTAAAGCTTATGTCCGGGACAAAGTCTGCCAGGAGTTCAGGATCCTGGGGAAGGAGAATTTCCGAACCCTGTAGGTACCTCCTGCCATATTTGCCCTCCCAGGACACTCAGCACCTAAGCCAAGACCAAAAAAAAATTAAAAAAAAAAAAAAAATATTAAAATAATCTTAGAAAAGAGAAGATTTATTCAGACCCTGCAAATGCGGACTCTGATTGTTCCTGACAGGAGAAAAGTCTGCTTCATTGTTGAACTCCTCAAAACCAATTAGAGGCTTAAGTAATGAGGAATTCTAACAGAGCTGGGAAGGGTAGCCTCCACCCGGGGACCCATTCTGGGTCTTTCCCGGCCGTTTTCCAAGGAATATGCTGGTATTTCTTGCAGCTGCTTCTCTCTGGCCAAGGGGGTTAAGCCCCCTTTGGGAAAAACGATGCTGCAATGTGGTTTGTATTTTTAAGCGAGGGAAACGCGGCCGCCAGCTCATCCTCTGCTTCCTCCCCTCTGCCAGGACCATCGTCACCAACAGCAGGAAATATTCCAACGCCACCTTCGAGGAGATCAGCCACCTCGTCCGTGAAATCGTCTCCTTGGCCGAAACCTGCTGCACCGAGGGGGCCGACCCCTCCTGCTACGATGCTGGGGTGAGCCTGACCCAGACCAGATGATGGACAACCCCTTCCAGAACCAGGGTTGGGAATGGGATGGCATGGGATGGCATGTCTCCCCAGCATCTAACCTCCTCTCCATCCCCCAGTCTTCAGCTCTCTCGGCCAAATCCTGTGGCAGGAACTCACCCTTCCCATCCCACCCCGGCACGGCCGGCTGCTGCGCCCAGGAGGGGCTGGAGCAGAAGCTGTGCCTGGCTGCCCTGCAGCACCCCCCCCAGCAGCTACCCCAGTACCTCCAGCCCTCCAACGAAGAGCTCTGCCAGGCCTTCAAGAAGGACCCCAAGGACTTTGCCGACAGGTACGGTGGGATAGGGATGGCCCCTGCGCTCCCTGATGACCCCTGTTGAACCCAGGTCCTGGCCAACATCTGGATGCCCACCAAGCAAACCTCTCCTGGTCTCACCCCTCTGCTCTTGGTGGTCCATCAGAGTAAAAACCCTCTGCTTTTGATGGCTGTGGGGTCATCAGAGGAAAAAATGGGGGTGTCCTGCACTCACAGGGGCACCAGGAACAGGATTTTACCAAAAGGAGGAGGGGTACCATCACCAGTGCAAGTGGCTGGAGAGGGGCCACCACTGCTTGGAGCAATAAGCAGCACAGGGTGGTGCCTTGACAGGGTTCCCATCCCTGGACAACCCTAACACCCCCAAGCCCCTACATCTCCTGGCCCCCAGCACCCGATGCCAGGGTGCCGGGTCCCCTCAGTCCTCCTCTGCCCCAGGTTTCTGCACGAGTACGCCAGCAGCTATGGCCAGGCACCCCTGCCCGTGCTCCTGGGCTCCACCACCACCTTCCTCTCCATGGTCTCCACCTGCTGCATCTCCCCTGCGCCCACCACCTGCTTCCTGAAGGAGGTGAGACCCTTCAGACCCCCCCTCCTTGGGCTTATCCCCATCTCTGCTCCCCAGGGAGCCAGGCGAGCACCGAGGAGAGGTGGCTGGGAAAGGCTGGAATTTCCCTCCATTTATTTTATTTATTTTTTTTTTCTGGCAGAAACTGGAAAGGAAAACCCTCTCCCTCCTCACCCTGATGTCAAACCGGGTTTGCTCCCGCTTCACAGCGTACGGGAAGGACAAAGTCACCGTAAGGTAAAAGGGGGAAAGAAAGGGCCTTTTCTCTCCTCCATCCTGAGCCAAATTCCTATTTCAAGCTGCGGATCCTGTTCCCGGGCAGTGATCCCAAAGACAAGTTTCAATTAAGGTGTAAAACCAAACGTGCTGTGGTGTCCTGCATAGCGGAGGGGCAGAGCTCCCCACTGCCTCCCCCTCCCCACACCCCTAATGCTGCAAACCCCCTCTTTTGGGGCTGTTCCGGGGGAAATGGGAGCTGAGCTCCCTGAGCCCCTGGAATGCCCTGTGCCTGCCCAGCTACCTCGCCTCACTGGCTCAGAAGGTGCCCGGTGCTTCCTTCGAGGACCTTTTCCCCTTGGCAGAAGATGCTGCCGAGGTCTTCTCCCAGTGCTGCCACTCGCTGGACGAGGACTGCATGCCGAAGAAGGTAGGGGAGCCAGGAGACCACCCCAAAACCACCACCCGAGGGGCAAGCCGAGGGGCTTAGGGGAGCGGAACCCCATGGTAGATCATAGAATCGTCTGGGTTGGAAGGGACCTTAAAGATCACCTTGTCCAACCATCCCGGGGAGCCCGACTGGCGATCCCCTCACACCCCCTTGCTCCCCCGTTGGCAGTTATCGGAGCACACGGCCAAAACCTGTGGCGTGCTGGCCGCCCGAGACGAGAGGCTCGCCGTCTGCTGCAAAGGCAAAAACCTCATGCAGAACTATTTCTGCATCTCAGCTTTGCCACCGGCGCCCACCCCCAAACTTCCCCAGCCGCAGAAGGCGACGAGCGGGCAGCTCTGTGGCGAGGAGGGGGCTCGCCACGCCAAGAGGTGAGTGGTACCCGCCAGGGCAGCCAGCCTGCTGACCCCCCCCTTCCTCCCCATCTCTTCGTTATACGGCTGGGTTGTTGTTAGGAGAACAGGGGGAGCATCCTCTCCTCCCCTGGGGCAGGTCATCATGATACAGGACAATTTCTCCTGCAGGTTGTCATCTGCAGGAGACAATGGAACCGTGTTTCTGTCGCTGAATACTCTGCTCTGAAGCCTCAGACCAGAGAAAAAGTTTTTAAACTATTTCATAGACACCCTGGAGGGGTTGAAGGGCAGGTTGGAGGGGGCTTGGAGCAACCTGGTGTGGTGGGAGGTGTCCCTGCCCAGGGCAGGGGGTGGCACTGGGTGGACTTTAAAGTTCCTTCCCACCCACACCAGTCTGTGATTCTGCGACACACACAATTACAGCTCTAGCACAATTTTCCGAAGAAAACAACCCACACTTGACCTTTAAGTGCTAAAAACTCAAACGACTCGAAATGGCAAGAAAAAACTCATTCTGTGACCCATTTTCCTCCCTCCAGGTCCCTGTTTGAGCTGGCACGGAGGCACCCCAGCATCCCCGACGCCGTCCTCAGCAAGCTGTACGACGCCTCCGAAAAAGCCAGGGGGGAGTGCTGCTCTGCCAAGGACACCCCCGCCTGCCTGGACACCAAGGTGAGGGGCAGGGATGGCTCCCTTGGCTGGCCCTGCTGTCCCCCCACCAGCATGTGTCGTGTCCCCCCCAAAAACACCCCCCCAGCAGAGGCTTTTCCCAGCCTGGTGACAGCCACTCTCTGCCCCCAGCGCCTGCGGATGGGAGAAGGGCTGCCCCCCTTCCTGGAGAAGGCCAACCAGCTCTGCGGGCAGTACACCCAGCTGAATTTCCTCGACTTCAAGAAGAGGTAAGGCTTTGCTCTCCCCACCCACCCCCCAAAAAACTGGATGCATTGGCCAAAATTTTGAGGACGCCCAAACGGAGCCAGTAGTTCATGGCTCACGGTTCAGGGACCATGTTCTTCCAGCACAGGAAGGACACGGAGCTGTTGGAACAGGACCAGAGGAGGCCATGGAGGTGTTGGGAGGGCTGGAGACCCTCTGCTGGGAAGGGAACTGAGAGAGTTGGGGGGGTTCAGCCTGGAGAAGAGAAGGCTCCGGGGAGACCTTGGAGACCCTTCCAGTCCCTCAAGGGGCTCCAGGAAAGCTGGGGGGACGACTCTGGATGAGGGAGGGGAGCCACAGGAGGAGGGGGAAGGGTTGGACACTGCAAGAGGGGAGATGGAGCTGAG